>APFE030718763.1:37454-118746 GCA_000404065.3 Pinus taeda | reverse complement strand
TAGCAAAGACACATAAAAGAACACAAAGGAGGTACTAGCACTTGGGTTGGGCCTAAACCCAAGAGCTACAACCTCCTAAGAAATATTAGAGCTGGTGCAAAGCTGGTTTCGTCTTTATTGATCAAAAAATAATAGTTACATCCCAAAAATTGTCTACAAGAAAAAGCTCGAAAATGTGCTGATACAGAGCTGCACTAAAGTGCGAAAATAGACTAACAAAATGACTAACCTACTGATTAAGATCTAACTACAATCTAACTAACTTTTGAATAACCCAACTGAGGCCCTAAACCTTCTTATTTATACAAATTGAGGACCCCAACAATCCTCCTAAACTTTAGGAACTCGGCTGCCAAAACTTGCAGTTAACAACAGTCCTTCTTGACTTGCTTGGCTGCCCCTTGTGCTCCGAGTTTTTTATAGAGAATTCAAGGTAAGGGCTCATAAATGAAGGGGACACCTTCCTACAAATCCTCTCCCTTGTCCTTCCACGAATTTGGCTGCCAAGTGCTCATTAAACCTTTGATTTTGTCTCAAAATTGACCAAAAATCTGCGTAAAGCACACATTAGACTTTTTGGCATAATGACTAACCCAATTCACTCTATTGGCATAAATATAATAAAAAACATGCAATAAACTAATGAGAATGGTGGATTAAGTTGAATTAGAAGGCTGAATGAGCCCATATAATTACCCATTTCCGGGGCTCATCATCACCCCCTTACTGAAGGTGTTGCTCATCCTCTGAGCAATTAATCTATCTCTTCATCCTTGATGGCTCTGGTGGCCTCCCTATCATCCCAAGCTTCTGAAGTGGTCTGCTCATGTGTGCCATAAAATTCTGCCTTCTTGTCCATGTCCTTCCACTGCTCCTCCTATTCTGCTTGTTTGAATTCTTGTACTTTTCCTGGCCTGAAAATACATGGAGGCCTACCCTTTTATTTTTCCTTTTTTGTTTTGTAGGTGTGCTTAATGCAGCAAGCACAATTGCTGCGTCCCTTGCCAACATTGCAGGGGATTTCTACTTCTGCTATTCTTTTCTTTCACTTCCTGTAGAAATCTCTATGCCTCCTCTTTCTGCTTGTGTCCCTGATATCTCAGGGTATGTCTTTTCTTCCTTTTTTCTCTTCTTTTGTCTTCTCTGCTTCTGTTAGCTTTGCTTTGGTTTTCTTCTCATATTGTTTAGTTTCTGCCTTCTCTACTTTAGTCTTTTTCTTTTCTATTCTGGGTTTTCTTTCTCATCTTTTGTTTTGATTTCCTCCTCTGTTTCAAGTTCTTCTTTCTTCATTTTGGTCTTTTCCTCTTTTTCTATTTCCTTCTCATCTTCCCCTGCCATATTTCTAAAAATCTCCCTGCAATGATGTGTAGTGACTGCTGGAAATGTTCAAGTGAGGAGGGAGGAAACAAACTTTCAAAACCCGAAATAGAGAAATGACTGAGGTTTGTCTTTCTGGAATCAGGAATTTATGATGTTCTTCTTTTTCACAACATCAATTTGCAACTTTTCTTCAAACTGTTTCCAACTTAAATTTGCTTCTCGGTTTTTGATAAAAATCAATACTTTTGACAGAACATAGAATATTTATAACACAGTGTTTTTTCTTCAGAGAGTGGACAGTATTGCAAATTTGGTTTTTCACAGGTTGGCTTCTATGGTTGCATCCCTTTTTCAGAAGAATCTGAGAAAGAAAAAGGCAGATTTTGGATGCAGAGCAGAAAAACGAAGAGACTGTGTAGAAATCAGAGAAGGAAAAAAACACAGGCAGACTTGTAAGCTTCACTTTCCTTTCTTTCAACCCAATATTGTGTTTTTAATCCTCCACCTTATATAAATATATCATATGCAGAGCAATTTCCCGAGCCTACCTCTTTTCAAGCTCGAATTTTGACAAAAATATCAAATTTTATGGCTGTAGAACTGCTCCCTGCCCTTCCTGTAGAAATCTTCCTGTAGACAGTGTTCCCGTAGAATGAAATTGTGCTTCCTCTAGAGCCCAATCGGCGAAAATTTTTCAAAAAAACAGGTAGAAATCTCGTGGAGGATGACTGATTAGCTGCTCTGGAAGTGGTAGATGCGTACTCCAGTCGAGAACGTCGTGAAGGCACAGTGAACAAAGAGTTGTAAATGCGTTAACTGAGATATCTTTTAATTGCTGGCACGATTCGTGGTGAGGAGATGTGGTGGCCGAATGTATGTTGGCCCCATGCAGACTGCAGTGCTATTATGAAACTGTATGATACTTGCCGTAATCACTTCCATCAATTATGTTGGAGTTTAAACAACCACTACGACCTGTTTTTAGTTTTCTTCCCGAGATGGCTGAGCAGACGTGCTGATTGCACCCACTGAGTACTGTTTGAACTAGACGAGACGTTGTCTGAAATGGATGAGGGTGGCCAGTTAGTTAGCCATCGATCTTGTTTAATCACAACCATCTCACTATCCATTCAGTTCTTAAATTACATTCATGCAACAGAAGAACGGGTTTAGTCACGTACCTGGAAGTCGAATGCATTTGTTGTGAGGTGTTGTGGCCTTTCCTTCTGCTGCATGCCTTTGTTTCTGTGGATGCATGCTTGTCAAGTTGCTGATACATGGCTATTTTTGTTGTGAAGGTATCCTCTGGCTGGATCTAAGCTGTAAGAGTCTGTTTCAACGTTCAGATTTGCACCCTCATGCTGTTGATGCTAGATTTTTGCAAGACAATGACTTGTTTTCTCCATAGCTCCCAAACAATAGATCGAATTGACCTGAAATTTTTTGAGCATGTTTCTATCATCATTATGCACCTCCCATAGCAAAAATGTGGTCAATGGATGAATAAATTTCAAGAAAAACTGAAAATGGATAAAGGTGACAGAGGTCAATTTCTTGGAAACCGTGCACTGGAATTCGCTGAAATTGCTTGAGTAGGTTACTATCACCCATGTGCATCTCCCCATGGAACAACTTTTGAAATGGATAAATTGATATGGAGAAAATGCAAAAATGGTTGAAGGTGATGGAGGTTGATTTCTTGGAAACCGTGCACTAGAATTAGCTGAAATTGATTGGGCATGTTGCCATCATCCCTATACAACTCCCCACAATCTTATTTTTTAAATGGATGCACAGTTTTCAAGTTAGGGAAAAACAAATTTCTACTCTATGTATTTTTGTATTAGAGCATTCTGCAGTTTTTGCACAGTAAGGAAAAAAATGCACTTGGGCTATGATGTAGACTTGGAATTGATGGGAGAGAGGTTTTGAAGATTGTAGGAGGATTTATGAACCCTTTATGAAGCTACCATGTTCACCAAACTGCTTTTTAAAATCCATTTCTAGCTTTCTGTAATTTCTACAGGAACTTCTTGTAGAAAACACAGTTTTTAGAAAAGAAGCACAATAAGGTGAAAAAAATGATGGAGAAGGGTGAGGGATGGAAACAGGGATGTTTACAGGCCTCATAGACAGATTCTCAACCTTCGGGTCCTCTTCGGAGATCGATTTTGGCTTGTCTGTAGGTTCTCTAGGATCTTCTTGTAGAAGACACAAAACTTCTTGTAGAAGGTGAAATCTTGGCCCGAATGAGACCAAATTTTAGGAAATAGTAGTGGTCATGGAGGAATGGATTGTGAGGAATGCTTGCAGCTTGGTGCTGACCTCTGTCTTTGTCTTGTGTGATCCTCCTAACCTACAATGTCCTTCCTGCAACCTGCTATTTATTCACCAGAAATTAGGTCTATTGTTTTTTCTCTTTGTTTTTTTTTTAAAACAATTAGGGTGCATCAAGGAAGTTTTCACCCTAATTGCCTGCCCTGGGCGCCTCCAAGGGAGGTTTTCACCCAAGGATCTTATTCCTTTTTTTCTTTCTCTTCTTTCCAACCCATTGACTGCCTGATGGAGGTTTTCAATCAATGAGCCAATCTAAGGCGCCTCCAAGGAGGTTTTCACCTTAGATTTTTATTTTCCTCTTATTTTTATTTTTTATTTTTTATTTTTTATTTTTTCCTACCCTACCCTACTTGAAAAACAAAATCATTTTCAAGTATAAGAATACTTCCAATGGAGCTATGTGCACATCGAGATGATAGACAAAATGATGTGGAGGCTTGAAATGCATGCTTTGACAGGTATCCAAATTTCAGAGACCAAATGATTTGACTTTGAAAGGATCAAGCATAGCTGAGGAAGAGAGTATTACTGCAACTTAGTGACCGTCTGGAACAATATCTCAATATAGTTCTGATATCCTTGGTCCTTTTGCTGATCTGGATCATTTTTCATGTCACCTTCTACCATGACCTTCTCATCTTCCTCCTTTTGCTGATTTTTCTCTTGAATACATGGAGGATTTGATGGTAACCATGAGGGGGTTCTCTCAATCTCTAATTCTGATGTCTTCTCTTCATCAAGTGTAGCCCATGTTTCTTTTCTCTCCTCTTTTGAATCTTCTTTTGCTGGATGTGGTCCTTCAATGCTTTCAATATAATCTCTTTTTTACAATACTCTTCTTGTGCTATGGTGAATATCATTGAGCTTAAGAGGAGTCATTTGGACATGTTGTGCCTCAACATTGTAATTGGATTAAGCCACTCCAATGTGCAGGTTCTGAAATGGTGGTACGGGTAGTTGAGTGGGGGTGTACATTTGAGATGGATGTGGATGGGGTTGTGGTTGGGCAGGTGGTTTCCAACTATATACTTCCTGAGCCTGCCTGTTATTTGGGTTCGAGTTCGGTTGGGTAGACATTTGGGGTTGCCTTGGTGGAGCAGGAGGCGATGGTTGTGGTTGAGCAGGCGGTGGAGGAAAAGGAGCGGGAGGAGTGTTGTACTGGGGCCTCCACTCCTGATGAGGTGTATTCCACTGAGGCTATGGCTGAGCGTAAGGGTGAACTGGATGAACAGTTGGTTGAGCATAATATGGTAATGTGAAGGACCAAGGAGGAGGTGTGGACCAGGAAGGATGAGTAGGGAGACCCCAAGAAGGCATGGAAGTGGCTTGATAGGGGTTGTAATAGGTCTGGGATGTCCCCTGCATTCCCTGCTGGTAAGATATGGGTCCATGTGGCCTCCTTTGGTTCATATAATAGAGTGGTTCAGTGGCTCATTTGGCCCTCTGATATGCAGCTTTAATTCTGGTCAAGGGCGGGCACTGATTCATAGGATGGTCTCTTTTACAAACAAAACACACTTCTATGGAGTGAAAAGTACATTCATTCCTAGGATGTTTTCTAGGGCACTTAGGACAAAAGATGGCCAAAGCCCTCTTGGCTTCCTCCTGATTCATTTTGATCTGCAAGGTATCCAATTGCATGGAAACCATCTGCCTTATCTCGCTCTTGCAATCTTCCTACATGTCTCCAATTTCACCTTCAATAGATGAGTTGTAAGAAAAGGCACTGCTACCAACATTTCTGTTTCCAACCATGGGCTCCAGAAGAATGTTTTCTTCTTCTTCTCCCCTAGAGGTTCTTCAAATATGTCTTGTTGTCCACCTAAGGGTTCTTCTTAATCACAGCCATCGAAGAAGAGAGAAGGTTAGCTGTGTGAAGCAGTGGGGGTCTTGTGCAAACATTTTTCTGACTTATCTCTACTCCTACAAGGCATGAAAGGAAATATTTTTGGTTGAATTTATTTATTTATTTATTTATTTATTTTTCTGCTTGTACCTACAAAGCTGAAATAGATTGAACTGCAACTAACCTATCTTGTTGAAATGAAAATGCAAAATTGAAATGAAAGCATGGAAGGACTAATCTATTTTGCTGAGATGAAATGCTAGGCTACGCTTACAAAATTGAAATGCTAATCTACGGTTGCAGAATTGAAATCTAGGAATTCAAATGCTAATCTACGCTTGCAGAATTGAAATTACGGAATTGAAATGCTAATCTATGAAAACATAAAATGTCTAATCTATTTTTGCGGAAATGAATTTGCAGAATGAAAATGAAACAACTACTCTACTCTTGCTGAAATAAACTACTTAGCAGAAGGTTTCAGTAGAAAATAGAAGAAAAGCAGCAATCATCAATACTCTGACGCTTCCCCGACAATGGTGCCAAAAAAATGGTGAACTCCAGTATTGCAGCAATAATGCTGCAACTCCTGGGACTCCCTTCTTTAATTTTATCAACCCAGTTGTTCGTAACAAACTTGGAAGCGACGGTGCTGTATGCATAAGTACTAGCTCTTGCCGAAGGCTGTAACTTGATCATCTGACACAAGTCCGCTAGGAGCTTAAGCCAACTTCTATGAGCTCTTAAAAGAAGATTTTAACTGTGATGGACGAAAGCTAACTCAAAGGAGGCTAGTCTTACTTGCAGAAAGAAGTTGAAAGCTGAAAAGAAACGCAAACCCTAACAAACCTTAGTTTTTATCGACTAGCCCTACTGGTGCAAGAAAAGAGATGGAAGCGGTGGAAATGGATGCCATTGATTTTTTGAAAGGTAAAATGCATGTGACTAAGCTACTTCTGCAGTAAAATCTGGAGAAAACATCTTTTTGCATTTTTGAGTAATTTTGCGCAATTATTATGCATGTGCTTTCATTGTTTTTTACTGTGCAGAGGTTGATTAGTGAAAGCAAATGGAGAAGGCACTTGCAGGAGGTTGGAAAGGTTAGAAGAGGGCCTAAGGGGTCCCGAACACCCTTCCAGTGAGTTTCACAGCGATCAGATCTCGAAAATGGCTCACTGAACTTCTATAGGAAGTTTGCAGGGGTTCTACAAGACGTTCTACAGGAAGATTTGAAAGAGGATTTTGGAGGGTTGATGGTGGAAAAACGGTGGGAAAGTGTAAATGGAGGTTGGATAAGGATGTTAAGGGGTCTAAGACCTGGTGAATGAGGCTAAGGAGTGATTAAGGTGATTGGATTTGTTCAAGGATGGAGGGAGCAATGATGCACAAGAATGTAGAAATTAGGGAAAAGTGGGAAAATGTGCAAATGAAGGGAAGGAATCTTGGATTAAGGGTTGGAGCAGGTTTTATGATGGAGGAAGGCTAGGCAGAGAGGTATCACAGGTGTTCTGCACACTATTTTCCAAAACTGATCGAACAAAGACTAGGAAGACCAGAGATCTAGCTATTTTGACCTAATCTGACCTAAAAACTAGAAACATGATGAACATTAGTTTATACACAGAAAATCATGCAAGAAAACTATAGAAACTAAATAAGAACAGATCTAAACATGCAAGTAAAACTGGGATCAACTTTTCCAACTGAAAATCTAACACTAGTGATTGCATTGAAAGGTAAAAATAGTGTTTTTGTGGCAGCAAGTATGCCTTGGTCTCAGCTCATGGTACCAAGGAAGGAGAGATGAGATTAAGGATTTCTTGATGGCCTTTTTACAGATCTTTTTTGTTACCAAACTATCAAATCAACCTGAAGCATGAAAAACTATCTCAATCATCAAAAACAACCTAAGTAACAAAGCAAGATTTTAACCTAAATAACAGAAATTATTCTACGAATGCAGCAAAGACACATAAAAGAACACAAAGAAGGTACTGGCACTTGGGTTGGGTCCAACCCCAAGAGCTACAGCCTCCTAAGAAAGATTAGAGCCGGTGCAAAGCTAGATTCATCTTTATTGATCAAAAAATAATAGTTACATCCCAAAAACTATCTACAAGAAAAAGCTCGAAAATGTACTGATACAGAGCTGCACTAAAGTGCGAAAATAGACTAACAAAATGACTAACCTACCGACTAAGATCTAACTACAATCTAAATAACTTTTGAATAACCCAACTGAGGCCCTAAACCTTCTTATTTATACAAATTGAGGACCCCAACAATCCTTCTAAACTTTAGGAACTCGGCTACCAAAACTTCCAGTTAACAGCAGTCCTTCTTGACTTGCTTGGATGCCCCTTGTGCTCCGAGTTTTTGATGAAGAATTAGAGGTAAGGGCTCATAAATGAAGGGGACACCTTCCTACAAATCCTCTCCCTTGTCCTTCCACGAATATGGCTGCCAAGTGCTCATTAAACCTTTGATTTTGTCTCAAAATTGACCAAAAATTTGCATAAAGCACACATTAGACTTTTTAGCATAATGACTAACCCAGTTCACTCTATTAGCATAAATATAATAAAAAACATGCAATAAACTAATGAAAATGGTGGATTAAGTCGAATTAGGAGGCTAAATGAGCCCATATAATTATCCATTTCTAGGGCTCATCACAAGGAAACCAGTTTACATCTCACATGATTGAAAATTTGTTAAGCCAACACAAGATCAAGCATAGAACATCCACTCCTTACCACCCACAAGATAATGGTCAAGTGGAGGTGACCAATAGAGTGCTGGAGGGAATTCTGACCAAAGTGATTAGGAACAACAGAAAGGATTGGGCAGATAGATTAGTTGAGGCCACTTGGACCTACAACACCACTTGGAAGACCACCACTGGATTCACTCCTTATAAGCTGTTCTATGGGAAGAAGGCCCTGTTGTCCATTGAAATTGAATACAACACTTTAATAATGGCAACACAGCTAGATCTAGATCTCACTAGGGCACAACAAGAGAGATTTCTCCAGCTGAATGGGTAAGATGAGTTTAGAATGCAGGCCCTCCCACATACAGAGGTGACTCAAGTTCAAAGGAAGATCTGGCATGACAAGAACATAAAGGACAAATAGTTTCAAGAAGGTGATTGGGCTTTGTTGTATTATTCCAGATACAAGGATTTTAAAGAAAGTTAAGGACTAGATGGTTAGGGCCTTATGTCATAGAAAAATGAAATGATAATGGTTTAGTGCAGGTAAGAACCATTGATGCAGAGGCCATTCCTTTACTTGTCAATAGGAAAAGATTGAAGATCTACAAGAAGCCCTTGTCAAAGCAAGAATTCATCAATGGCATCGGCAAGACAGTAATGGTGGTGAAGCAAATCTTAACTTCTACCCCATCAAGTCCCTGAAAAGAAAAAAAGAGAGAGAAAAAAAAAGAGACTCAAGTGAAAACCTCCATGAGGCACCTAAGTCCCACTGATGGGTTGAAAACCTCTTGAGGCGACCCAATGGTGTCCAGAAAAAAGAAAAAGATCTCTAGGTGAAAACCTCTTTTAAGGCACCCAGAGCAAGCAGCTAGGATGAAAAAATCTTGGAGGTGGACTAGTTTTTTTAATATATATATATATAAGAGAAAAAAGAAAAAACTTTGAAAACGATGTTTGTAGGTTAGCAAGAGGAGAATCAGAGCAATAAGAGAGGAGCAGAAGGACCTATACAATTCATGTTTTCATTCCTCCATCCCATATTATTCATCATCCCATCATTCCCTCCATTTATGAACTCATCTAGCTCAATTTGCATGGGTTCTATGTTTTCTACAAGATTCCCTGTAAACTTACAGGATTCTCTGAAAACCTATAGGATGATCTTGTAGGAATTATAGTGGTTTGGGAATCCCAAGGAAAGTGACCCTAGACCAAAGGGGATGACCTTCTTGTGTCAAAAAAAAAAAAAAAATGTTTACTTCACCATCTCATCACCATGCCTCTTACCACCACGATTACCCTTGCATTCATCCAATAAGTCAGTTTAAAAAAGATTACTGTTTTCAGAAGAAAAAAAACAAATAGAAGAGGGCAAGAACATAGGACAAGGGGACAATATCTGAAGGCTATACCTATCACCTACGAATCACTAGACCCCTTCTGTACCCATGAAAACAATCCTCATGCTCCATAAGTGAAGGAAAGACTAAAAGTTTAGGGGAGAGGCAACTACAGGACATCCTGTAGGATATCCTGTGGCATTGTTAGGTAGCGGGTCCCCCGCGTAAGAGCTTTGGGGCTTAAAGCCCACAATTTTGGGTAAAAAGTATGGTAAAAGCTCCACGAAGTGTGCAGAGCACGAATTGTACTAAGTTAAGTTAAAGGGTTGTCCGCCTGAGAAAAATGTAAGATAACAAAAAGCGAGTTGGCTTGCAAGGCTCTAGGTTTAGAAGGCATTTTTTCGGTAGCTTTGCTTAAGATCTGAGGTGTATGGGTTTGTAAAAGCAAGAGTGCTCTGAGTTTGTAAGTCCGAGTCATGGTTGGTCGTAGTTAGAGTAGGCTCTGCAACTATGTGCGCAAACGCTTCAAAGAGTCCACAACTATGTGCGTGAACCCCTGTAACTGAGTGCGCAGGGTGGAATTAGATTGTACTAAACAGAAGGTTAATAGAGATAAGTGTTTCTGACTTATTGTGCATCTGATCTTAGATCTATATGTTTATGTTTATGTTATGGTTTTATGCATATCTTTAATATTTGTGGTTGCGTGCATTGGTTTTAAATGTTGAGTGCTCGATTAAAGACCTTAAGGAATAGATCAGATCTTCAATAACTGCAATAATAATAAGAATCTAGGAAACACCCCGTCGCGGCTCTTCGCGAAGGCTAGACAGCTACGCAGAGTAGCACGAATACGTAGTTTGGTTTGTGACCCCTCTAGACTTCATCAAGACATCCCTAGGGTGTAGAAACCTGGTTCCAACACCCTCCCATACTACTTCGGGTGAGACTTCAGTCCACGCTCCTCGAAAGGGCCAGTAGTGCGAGATTTGTTTGGCTAAAAGTCTTCTGAACCTGGATCAAGGCCCAATAAGCCAATAAATGGTTCTGTTTCCGGGAACAAGATCTACCTAAGGGATGTTTGGTGTTGGAACGTTGGAATCGTACGAAGAAAGAGATTGGAGATTGGTTGGATTAGAAGCTTCATGAGTTCGCGGTGCAGGAAAACAAAACCCCACAGATATTTGAGAAGAGGTGGCTGGATCGCTACATATACATGGAAATCCACAAGATATTCTTGGCGTCCTTCTCGTCAGAACTATATGAGTGGATCACGAGGCTAGTAGATAGCACGGGAAGGTGCAAGCTTGATCAACCGATAGTGTGGACTTTGGAGTTAGTGCGTAGGCTAGAGGCATCTGAAGATAAGATTGCATGGGCCGTAGATCATTGGTTGGATCGGATAGTAAGAGGGTTTATCACTGAATCCGCGATAGACACAACTGTCAGCTACAGCAAAGCCGAAAGATGTTTTCTCAAAGGACCACGAGGTAAGTACATCAAGTCTTTGAATACCTGGATTAAGATGTTGTTATGTGAAAAACAGATGATGTGCATACATTAATGAGTGGAATGACGTGAAGTGGAAGGATCTTCAAAGGGATCGAAGGGTTAGGAAACAATCCTTTAATTTCACCACTGCCAGCCATTGAGGAAGAGCACTCTTGGGTTTCTCCAAGGAGTGCAGTCAGTTTGATCGGGCAACGCATTCCGCAGTTATCATCTCCACTAATGCCACCACTCCCATTGCCTTCTTCACCTCCAACTTCGCCCACTTTGCCTCCACCAAACCAGCAATTTAGCATGGTGAGTGCAATCAAGTTGCCTGTATTCAGAGGAGTAGGAAACGAAGATCCCGATCAGTTTTGGTTCGTAGTAAGAGCAGTATGGGAATCGCACAGGGTTACAGATGATAAAATTAAAAAGGCACATTGGTAAGTACGTTGTATGATCGTGAGCTAACTTGATATATCAAACACTCAAATGATCACTCGAATGTTGGAATAACAAAAATTCAAAGTGCAATGAATAAAGAGTTTAGTCGACCAAAATCGGAGACGCAGTTTATTATAAGATTCAAGGTGATCACGATGCTTCCAGGTGAAACCCCATGAGATCTAGATCAAAGGCTGAAAAGTACAATCCACGACGATAATATGACACCAATGGACACGCAGCACCGTGCGTGGTTTGTGGCGTCTTTGACACCACACCTAAGGACAACAATGTCACAACAGAAGCTCTCAACCCAGGCAGAGGCATTAGAAATGACAATGAGGTTGCATGAAATACCCATACAGGATCCGGGGTTGGGAGTCCAACAAATCCATGCACAACTACAAAACCTATGCTTAGAGATGTAGAGTTTGAAGCAGGATAGGGCGCCCCGGCCAGAAGCACGCAAAAAAGTGTGGTGTATAAAATGTAAGGGCCAGGGTCACGATAAGGATCACTGTCCTGTATTCGTGAACTATTTGGCAAGAGGGGGACCGATGCCATTGATACTAGAGGCACAAGCAAGTTCGAGTGTGTCTGCCGCTCTCTGGTGTGCAATTTTTCAGGTGGGAGGAAAGCACACAACGGACAACTGTCACCTATTGTAGAAATATACCCAGACTCCGCAGCAACTATACTGTAATTTATGTAGATCAATGGTTCATGATGAGCGAATATGTCGAAGCTATGAACTAATGATGGATAGGACCCCAACCTATCGAATGTAGACAGAAATGCGACGCCTCTATCTAGCTGCAGCAATAGCAAGGGGTGGCTTCCAAGGGTGAGGAGGGATGGGACCAAGACGAGGGCGCAAACAGTTAATCTGCTACAACTATGGAGGACCCGGGCACTACGCGTGTGACTGTACGAATCTGACCAAAATATGTTGCCCATATTGCTATCAGTTTGATCATGAAGCAGTAGATTGTCCGATGTTGATCGCACAGATGTGCGAGAAAGGGGTACTATAGCCTGCTCCAACTCAAAATATTCAAATGATGAGGTCGGAATCATGTGAAGGAGACCCCAATGTGAATATGGTGCTTATAAGTAGTGTGAATACAGGGGAGGATAAGGAAAAGAAACCTGAGGACGATACATGGGTTTGCAAGGCCCTTACTAAGGAATCTGAACTTGACTCAGAACGCGCAAAGGAAACGGATATGGAAGCTATGAAGAGCTTCACGGAGGTCTCTACTTTAGGTAGTAAGGATCAACCAGAACCAGGAATGGATCCGTCTATGCTTACTACCTTTTTAGAGACATGCATGAAGTTGCTACAAGACAATAAGGCAGTTAAAGAACTCCAAAAGCTAATCACTAAGTGTGCACGACCAAGGGAATCACACAGAGTTTGAAATATGGGAAATCATACTTTGCGTACTAGGAGGGAAATACGACTAACAGTGAAAATTGGCGAATATGAGATGGATCAAGTAGTTCTCGACTTGGGTTCGGACGTGAACGTGTTACCAAAACAGACTTGGGAGCGGATGGGTTGGCCCTGTTACAGTGATCTCCTATTCAATTAAGGATGGAAAATCAACAAAATATCGTGCCCATGGGAAGACTGCAAGGGGTGACTGTGGATATTGACGGCGCGAGCACACAGACAGATTTCAAGGTAATAGAGATTGTGGATGAGAGTAACCCTTACCCCGCATTATTAGGGATAGATTGGGCTACGAACATGAATGGAGTCATCAACCTGAAGAAGCGAAAATCAATTTTTGAGAAAAAATCCCTACGCGTCGTCATTCCACGGGATCCAGCTGAAGGAGTATGCTACACTGAACCTGTATGTGAAGATGATAGTGACGATGAGCTGGACTATATTTACCAAATAAAAGCACGAGATCAGGATCGGGTAAACCCGAGTGAAGATGGAAGAATATCATGGGAGCACGAAAACTCCTGTACTTCAGATTCTGATGAAGAAATAGAACATTAGCATAACCGATTACATGAGGTATCTACGCTAAATTGAAACAGGATGATTAGATCACTATGGTACATAACGCGATCGATGCCAGGGAAGTACCAACATGTGATGGGGACAAAGGAGGGGATGAACTCTTAAACAAGAATGGCAGGTCAAGACCAAAACAGTGGCAGTACGACAGAATGGGTTGGGTATTGTGCGCGGTGCTTGCACAAGGGTGGCAGAAGCACCAACAGAATATTGGGAGCTTGCATGGACGCAGAAGCAGGATGCACTAGCAGTTTCAAAAGTCCATGTGTCAAACATGGGTTGGGAGAATAGGGCAAAGTAGTTTGCGCGCCCACCTGTGTCGATGGGCCCAGTCACAGGCTGGGCAGGCACCACCTCAGCTAAGGTTCAAAAGTCAAGACCCTATGCGGCAACGGATAGAGCAATGCACAGTCGCGAGGCCATGCGAGATAGTGAAGACAGTTTACCCGGTGAGACAATCAGATGGGGACTTATGCACCCCAGTGGTTCAATGGGTGGATAGGACCATAAGCATGAACCAGAGCGCGAAAATGACTCTGATAGCAACAAGACGAGAAGAAATCAGGAAGGCAGAGAAGCATCCTCGAGCTACGGCTCCCGCAATAGGAACAAAACGTGGGGAGCTGGTTAAAAGAATTCGGCAGCTACAAGAAAATATTCGACATGGGAGCATGAAACTTCGGGAACTCGATGACGAATGGGCATGCCTGAGGAAGAGAAGTATGACATTGGATGAAGAAATTTGTAAACTAGAAAACGAAGTCATGCAAACAGGCTGTGAAAATAAGAGTCTGAAGGGACCAAGGCCAGCCAGCACTACTACGACGTTCGAAGAAATTGTGACCTTGCTATTATGGTTGCAACCGCGCCTCACTAACAAAGGGGAGGTACCAGACAAAGGGGGATGTAATGGGAAGGCATATGGAAGGTGCAAGCTGCTCAGGCTAGTAGGAAAAGTTGTGTCACCACCTGATTATCTGTAGAAGGCACAGTCTTAGCGCCCCAGGAAATTGAAAGACGGTGCAGGACTATAAATAAGGTTGTAGGAAATATGCACGAAAAGGGGGGTCCACGTAGAACCCGTCTGGCACAAGGTTCACAGTCTCACTTAAGGGGATGTGTTGCTACGTGCAGAGACACAGGGATGACTGTTGATGACATTTTTCATGACAAAAAGGCTAGTTTAATGTAGACAGGAGTAAGCGGCGGACCTTTAAGACATGAATCACGAGCTAGATTCGGGGAGATCTACCGCCAAGCAAGTACTAAGGACTCAAAAATGGAGGGAAGGGCTGAATTCAAATCCGGCTGTTACTATAAAATTCCACGAGGTAGTTTTCAAGCAGCTCTAGGGTTGTTAAGAATTGAGGTAGAATAGAGTAGTGAGTTCCAAGCTACCTTGCCACCTGTAACTGTGCGACTAACTATCTAGTACAAAAACAATGTCAAGAACCAGAGTACGAATTATGGAAGGCAGCCAAGAACCTCGGGTGACCCAGGAGGTGGCCAACGAGGCAACGAGTGCACCAGAGGTCTCGAAGTCCCCATGCAGACCGCGACCGCAAAAGAAAAAACATTTGATGGGGCCCATCGGGGTATCATCGCTTGTTAGTAAAATCTTGCTGGCCGAAAAAGGTAAAGCCATCACTATTGCGACAGAAGAGGAGGAGGAAGATCTGCAAGGTCTAATAGCTCAAATAGAGGCATAGGATGATGAGGAGGAAAATATCTCCAAAGCATCTTCAGCGACAACGTTACCCTCCTACATGTCCCCATGGAAAGGAACAACGAAGATACCAAAGGACCTGGACGCCTCGAAGAGTGTGCTCCAAACTCTGCTTCTTTTGGATGATATCAAGTTTGATGGGCTGCCACTGGGATGGGTACCAAATATAAAATTTGAAGATTGGGACCTGGTAGATAGCGAGAAATTCCCACAGTTGGCCATGGACAAACTACAACAGCAAAAATGGTTGTGAGGTGTGGAGAAGGTAGGCTTACTATATCTATGGTGGATACCCCACTACCACATCGCGCCTATCACTATCTTTGTCATCCAGCAACTACTGTGTCTGGTACATGACAGGTATTTGTGGCTGGAATAGCCGATTCCCATCACAGCTGACTTAATTCACCGAATGTCGTGGCTGCCGATTAAAGGAAGCAATCCTGCAGACATAGCCGAAAAGAGTAGTGACTTGGGCCTTGAGAAGCTATGAAGGCCAAATTTAAGCTAGAGAAAAGGAAGCAAGGTTACATAATCGCAAGTATCAAAGATCGAGGGTTGTACGTTGCCACCTAGTTTCTGGCCAACAAGCTCATGAGGAAATTTCGTGTAGATGAAGTACTGGCATCTGTAATCGCGGTGGCAAAGCAGTGTGCAGAAGGGGTCCAGTTCAATTGGGTGCAATTTTTGTGTGATGAATTTTCAACGAACTACAAGGAAGCATAGGAATAGGGTAAGACCTTCCACTATGCATGGGTTCTCTTATCCATCTTGTTGATTGCTGAGGAGCTATCAGCAGACAACCAATTTCCCGCCATGGAACAGCACATACCCGAGGCCACGGGGTATACCTCGCTCTAGGAGGCCACAGACGCGGCAAGGATTCAAAAGATAAAGGTATTTTGGACATTTGTAGAGGAAAGTTTACGAACATGGATCAATTGTAGGTCATGCCTGTCCCCAACGGTATATAACACTTTACAAAGTGTGGTGGAATTCAAGGCAGATATGCATAACTTGTATATCCGGGCGCACAAGGATCCAACCCGAGCATGGGAAAATCTGCCACTTATTGTCACAGATGATGCAATATTCAAAGTAATGGCATCATGGTCTCTGGAGTGGTTCACCCCGGACTTGACCGAATTAGAAAAAATTGCAGTGCAATAGAAGAAGGAGGAGACGAAGTTGCGCCTCGGAAAGCTAGCAGAAAGTAAATGTGAAGAACAAGAAGCGCCCATGCTGCAGATGACAATTGAGGCAACCACACTAGACCATATTACACAGACCACAATTGCAGCTGCTGAAGAGGCTGAGGAAGGCCACAAAATTCCCAAGGAGCAGCATATACAGGAGGAGGCGAAGACACAAGAATGTGCAAACCTTACAACAAGTGTGACCCCACTCAAGAGGCTGCATGACTAGGAGCAACCTTTCGTGTGAAAAAGGACGAAGGCAATAGAGTTTGTGGGAAGAACCCTTATTGATAAGGACGCCCTGAAAGAATTAATAACGGAGTAGGCAACGATGTTGGGGGCGCTCAAAGCGCAACTACAGGCATTACAGGTGCGACCCCCAGGAGGGATGATACCAAACCTAGTAGACGATACATCTACAACTGAGTAGATGGTGCACGCCCACACAGTGAACACTTTAGTGTTACCAGCAGGTGTCTTCATAGAAGAAGCCAAAGGTAACTAGGAGTTGGGGGTTGAAATTCGCCACCCTTCCCAAAGAGACCTTATACCAGCTGCAAGATGGGGTAACCGTTGAGCTCCACACCAGGGAAGGTCACGCCCTCGAGGTCTTGACAGAGCAAAAAGGAAATCTAAACCAGGTCAGTCTACAACCAATTCTGGTTTACTACTACAGACCTCCACCATGGCATGTTCCACTTCTTGGTTGTGTGCGACCAAGCAGCCGAAAAGATTCATCACATGGCCGCAGTATTTCGTAAGGCCCAAGAGGAGGTTGCCAAAGCTCAGTGGGAATTGAACTTGCAGATCACAGAGCTAAGGCTGAAAATGCAACCCCTACACCACCGAAAGTCAGAGAGCAGTGTCGCCACGCCCTTAAAGCATGATTGGTAGTGATAGAGCATGCTATACAGGATTGCACGGGATTGTTGGATCAGTACCTTCTTACACTCACATCACTACAAGAAGACCCAACATTGCAACAGGTAGAGACAAAAGTACGAGAGTTACAACAAGCTTATGACAATGTCCAGGGGAATGAGCACACGGTTTCCCTCATTCACTCAGTGCTTAGCCAAGATGAGGGAGGCCCAAGCCATGAAGGAACAGGTGGACGCCGTGCACCAAAAAGAAGTCGGGCTTAAAGCACGCATCCAGCCGTGGCTGGAGGAAGCATTCACGATCACCGCTATGATTGAGGGGAAGTTGACTCAACTGCAGGACACATATGTCGTAGGGCAGGGAGGTGCCTCCGATAATGCATCAAGAAGTCACGCACAAGTGATATAGCGGACAACAGAACAATGTGTGGGAGATATCAGCACAAAGCGGATGTTGTTGGATGGACTCCAAGCCAAAATCACTGCACCAGCCGAGTGACTTGGGACGAGTCACGATGATTGTGTTGGGGGTCTATTGGGCAGTGAGTCCCCTGCGTAAGAGCTTTGGGGCTTAAAGCCTGCAATTTTGGGTAAAAAGCATGGTAAAGGATCCAAAAGTGTGCGGAGCGCGAATTGTATCGAGTCAAGTTAAAGATTTGTCTGCCCGAGAAAAATGTGAGATAACAAAAAGCGAGTCGGCCTGCCCATGGTCAGTGGACCATGGGAATGTATAAATAGAGCAAGGCTCTAGGTTTAGAAGGTAGTTTTTTGATAACTTTGGTTAAGATTTGAGGTGTATGAGTTTGTAAAAGCAAGAGTGCTCTAAGTCTGTAAGTCCGAGTCATGGTTGGTCATAGTTAGAGTAGGTTCTGCAACTGTGTGCAGAGAGGCATGGTAAAGTTCGTAGTTATATGCGCGAACCCCTGCAGTTGAGTGTGCAGGGTGGAATTGGATTGTAATGTACAGAAGGTTAATACAGATAAGTGTTTCTGAATTATTGTGCATCTGATCGTAGATCTATATGTTTATGCTTATGTTATGGTTTTATGCGTATCTTTAAGATTTATGGTTGTGCGCACTGGTTTTAACTGTTGAATTCTTGATTAAATGCCTTAAGGAATAGATCAGACCTGTAATAACTACAATAATAATAGGAATCTAGGAAACACCCTGTCGTGGCCCTTCGCGAAGGCCAGATAGCGACGCAGAGTAGCGCGTGTGCGTAGTTTGGTTTGCGACCCCTCCATACCTCATCAAGACATCCCTAGGGTGCAAAAACCTAGTTCCAGCACCCTCCCATACTACCTCAAGTGAGACTTTGGTCTGTGCTCTGCGGATTGTTCTTGAAAGGGCCGGTAGTGCGGGATTTGTTTGGCTAAAACTCTTCCGAACCTGGGTCAGGGCCCAATAAGCCAACAAGCATCATATCCAACAACAAAAAAAAATCACAAGTTGTAGTCATCTTCCACATAGAGATCCTATTGTCAAGGAAGCTCCTCCAGGGATTAGCAATAGCTGCAAGATCATTAGCATTACCCTCTAGTACCTGCACATCAAGGGAAACAAGCATCAAAGGAGGCCAATATAAAAAAAATATGCAACAAATACACATCAAGGACATCATTCTCCAACAAGCAGCATCATCAAGGCATCTTACACACAGGTACTTCATATCGCTTAAGCTCTCTCATTAGCATAATATGATAAAAAATATAGGATTGTGTAAGAGTTGGTTTTATAAGCAAAGGTGGCCAGTTAACTTCGCCACCTTTAGCTAGTCAACGAGGAGAATACAGTTAGATCACTACACATGTGGCAACAGTCAAATCAGAAGAAAAAGAAGATGAGGCTTAAAATGGTTAAGTTACGGATGATACGGATGACTGAAGTGGGAGCTAATTACGAGGTAAGGAGGAATGATGAAGTGGGAGATGATTACGAGGTAAGGAGGAATGTTGAAGTGGTAGTGGGACCAACGTCCAAAAGTGGGTACTCGTACTTCGATTGCCAGCACACCACCCCACACAATCAACCATATGAGGAAATAAAACACTGATGTCCATGCAAAGGAGACATTCGAAATCTCGAGGATTTATCGAAGCAATGTTACTCTCAGCTCTTGAAGCAATGTCTACAGAAAAGACAGTGAGCATTTTTTCAACACAGGAGAACCTACAGGATCCTACAAGAGAACCTGCAAGATACACAACAATCATCTACAAGGTCAACAATGGGCATTTAGAGAGGAAAAATCAAAGGTTGGCTTCATCAGACAGTAACCAGGAGCTAGGAGCTATACCTTCCCACATTTTCCAAGTAAAAAAATATAGAACAACTTTCCATTTGGTTAAGGAATTTGCAGTCTAGGGGAATCATATACAGAGTTTTCATTTAAAATCTCTCACCCATTAGAATTTGGAATTAGACCCATACAAGGCTCCACAATCATCAGAGGAAAAATGACAAGGGGATTTAACAAGAGGGAACCCACAAACACAGTGAGAATTCATCAACACCCTCTTGTAGTAGAAATATTCACAAGACACAATTATATGTGTTTCTTTGAAAAATGAGGGGATACGATGATGAGCTGGCCATAGAATTTTCTCTCTCATTCATATCACTAACTAGGAATGATGCCATTGCTGTGGTAAAATGCCTCTCAGTAGAAGTCACCCCTAAAGTCATAAGAAAAATCACCACACTTCCTTTAGGGTTTCCCTAGAGAAAGGAAGATAAGGGTAACAACTAACTTACAAAGAAGAAATTATTTTTGGAAGGAGAAGAGGCAATGGAGGACAAAAATCGGGTCAAAAGAGAAAGATTGCCATACCCTTGGAACGAAATTAGCTACCACCTCATTAAGTATATATCATGTGAAGGAATATATAATTTGGTATATGGATTCCATTTCAATCTTCTCCAAGAAATGAGATTTGGAATAGACACACCTCCTCAAAACAGACTAAGAATACCCTACTTTCTTCTTCAATCAGTGATAGATATGAGCACTAAAGTGCAGGAAGGAAAACATCAACAACTAGCCCATCATGGGTTAATGAAACTTATCCTAGAATATGCCTCCAAAACGTCAGATTCCCTATTACATGGACAAATTTCAGAGACATGCAGGAAGAGGGAGAAATAAAAGCTCTTGAATATGACAAAAACCCCACTGCTAGTGAGAGGGATGAAGAGGAAATAAAGGAGGAAGAAGAGGAAGAAAAGGAGGAGGAAAGTGAAGAAGAGACAAAAGAAGATGCAAAAGAGGAAGCTGATGAACAGATTAAGGAACTGGAGGAATAAGAAGAAGAGAAAGACACGGATGAGAAGGAGAATGGAAAAGAGGAAATAAAGGGTAATGAAGAACAGAGGTCTACAATTCACGGAAAAGAAGGGGAAGAATCACCAAGAGTATCTCCAGAACCCACTGAGAAAGAGGCAGCAGGTGCTCTTACTGCCCTAAGTAAACCTATCAAGCAAAAATGGAAGAGACAAAGACAAACCCTACTGTACTTTAGGAAAATAAAAAGTACAAGAATCAGGCAAGGAAGGCCTCAAACACCAACTAAAATTCATATTTTCATTGAAGACTCACCAAAGAAGCAAGAAAATATATCTACTCTTGTGAAAATCAAGGATAAGGATCATCGGGACAAGCCTCTCCCAAATCTCCCATCACTTGTGTTAGGAGGCTTGTCACCAAATTTGCTTCATCTAAAGGAAAAAGTCTCCTACAAGAGACACATAAGGACCTATAGGAAGCAGAGGCCATCCTACAGGAAACTCAGGAATTGGATTAAGAAGGTATCACTCAGCAAGAAACAAAGAAGGAAGATCCAGAACTGAAGGAAACTAGTCCTCAACCCAACCTTGACTCTTACTACAAGTTCATTGAAGGGGGTAGGGTCATCCCATATAAATTTTCCATCACATTATTCTTTGGGCTTGAAAAATAAAGGGAAAGAACACATAGGTGGATGCAAATTGCAAAATCTAAAGGAGTGGAGGATATAGGTCACATGGAGGAGAAAGTAAAGGAGATGGGCAGAGAACTGTGCAACATAAGGGACAAAGAGGCAATGGCGAAACCTCAATTAGAATTAGAGAACGCATGGCTAAGGGGACAAACACAAGAGAGAGAAAGTCAATTGGAAACTATGGCCAGTTTATCCTTAGAGGCAATCCAATTTAGGATGCCAACAAACTCTTATGCATTGTATCTTAAGGAACAATGGCTACAGTTCCAAATTAAGACTTTAGCACAAAGAGGAACTAGCCCTTCCAGGACTATAGACAATTCATTGATCTCTATGATCAAAGCACCTTGGAGGATAGAGCTAAAATGTCTGAGTTTTACCTACACAACTTGGCCTTGACAAATCTAAATGTGTGGGACACAAATTCAAAACTAGGGGACTTGCAATTGATGGCCTTGGCATCATGGATGAATCATGAGGAGGCAAGAGCTGTAGAGATGAAGAAAGTAATGGCAAGAGAAGAGACATAACCCCTCATGATAAGAGTTGAACAATCAAATCCAGTGGCTGTCATCAACACCCACAACCTGATTGCAAATGGTCCTATGCTTGCACCTAGGTACCTTGCTGCCCAAGAGCAAGGAATCACATACTTTGAAGACATGTTCAGATTGTTAAAGGATGAAAGCATGCAAGCTTGCCAAAGGAGATGGAACACTTTTCCCTATAGCCTGAAAATCAGATAGTACCATTCTCCCGAGAGAATGAGATAGGCACTAAATAGAACAACCATGTACAAGCAAGCTCTACAAAGACTCAAAGTCAATTCGATTGGCTTGAGACTCAGTCCACCACTGCTCTTAGGAATTCTGGAAGGAAGGAAGGAAGAGGAAGAAATAAAGTAGTGGGAAGAGATAGAGAGGAAGGCAGGATTCTATGCATAGGAAGATGAAACTACAACAGAATAATGGGATGTTGGGGAGGCCATTATAGCGATGAAAGACATGGATATAGATTTTCTGAGAGGATGAGCAACACTTTCAGTAGGGAGGTGATGATGAGTCTCATCATTGGGTAAATTTATGGAGCTTGATACACCTCCAAGCTTATTTAAATAAACTCTTCTCATAATTACTTACATATTTTGATTATATTTTGCTTAATGAGATGAGTAAAAGTGAGATGTTATGTCTAGTGGACTAATCTGCATTGATTGTAGGTTTTTGAGAGAAAATCATGGCAATTTTGGCTAATCAAGGGCAGAAACTTGAATGAGACAAGGAGGAGAGATTTTAGGAGATAGTTCCTCCTCATTTAATCCTCACTCAATCTAGTATTCCTCCATCAAATCACATTAGCTCGGAGTTGCAAGCAGCTAAGTCATGAAGATGAAAAGGCAGCCGAGACAATGATAGTTAAAGAGCTAGTTCATCTTGAGTTTGGGAGCCAAGCCTCGCTAGATTTAAGAAAGTCATTGGAGAACTCAGTGGTATAAATAAAGAGGCCTAGAGCCTCATTAGGATTTGGATTTTTGATGTAAAAGCACTAAACATTTTCGAGTTCAAGTCTTGTGGAAGACATTGTTATGTAATTTTCTAATATGATAATGAGAAGGAGCATCTCCTTGATCCAACACTTAGTTGAATTAGAGGGTTGAAGCTCTTGGGTTAGGACCCAACCCCAGCAACAAAGGCTCATCTTCTTGTATTGATATGCTTTGTTGACTCCATATATAATGGTTGAATTTTTTCTAGCATTATTTCATTGCAAGTAGTTGTGGGTTTGATAAGTTTGCTTCCATTTGTGCATTACTTTAGCAGTAGATTAGGAAGATAAAGGAATATCAAAAAGCTTATAGTAGGTAGCTTTGGCCTCAATCCTCCCTTCAGGGACCATGGTTTGAGGAAAGAACTCCTATGCAGCCCCAAAAAGACATAATTATGGTTTCTTATGGAATTTAGGGTTTTCTACAACTTAGGCCAGCGTTTTACCAATTTTTAAGAATAGGATTTAATTGTCATTTCTGATAGTTTTAGCCTTGCATTATGTCTTGAGATCCCACATTCATGCTTGGAATATGGAATGAGGGTGGTTGGATGAAAGAAAGATTTGGTTCAACCCAATCTATGGTTGGGTGGAATGTGTAAGTCCCTCACTTGGTTTGGTTTTGCATATGCTAATAAGAACTATTTTCCTATGGTATTCTATGAGTACTTACACTTGTTATTATGTGGCTTTGATGGTTGTTCTATCATGTTTTTTTATAATCATATGTTGGTTATAAGCATGGCTCCATAACAGGTTCTAGCTATGGCTCTTGATATGTTTTGATTAGTTTATGAATGGTTATTGAATGCACAAACTAACAAATGTTATTGCAAATATTATGATAGGGCATTAGACCTTCTTGGTGAATAAAATATAAGTTTCAAGCTCCTATGTTCAAATATGCATTCATGACCTGCAGATTACATGTTCACCATATGTTTGAAGAAATGACTGTCATGGTTAGGCTTGGTTAGGTCAATTCTTTGATAAAGTTTGATATGATTGGCATTGTATTCAAGTCTTTTATCATTCTAAAAACTTTTAGGAAGTTTTGGGAAATGGTTTGGAGGTTGGCCTGGAATTGTGGCTCAGATCTCGGGACCACAAACACTGAATAGAGTAGTTTAGGTCACAACTGCACCAAGGCAAGCTTGTGCATGTAGTTGGACGGTTACAACCGCACCCTCACATGATTGTGGATGTGGTTAGAGTGTTAAGTCAATGAAAATGAAATCTAGCTTAGGGTTGGGTAACCTGGGGTGGTCCTTTGGCCCATGAGTGTCATGTTAGCCCAGTAGGATGTCATTTGGTAGTAAATAAGTTTTAGTTGTCATCCCCACGTACATAACTAAAGCTTGGAGGTTGGGTCATGTCATAGTAAGTCTTCATCTCATGTTTACCCTAACAGATCTGTGAAATTGGGTAAATGTGGGAGGGGTGGTTACAGATTAGTATCAAATCTCCCAGGTTCAACACTTCCACTAGATGGGTTGAATGTGTTTGTCATGCATGCATGTCAATTTCTATGTGGTTGTTATGCATGCCTTATCATGGTCATTGTTTTCGTGCACGAGGCCATTATATGCAGTCAGTGTTATCATGCATGATGTTGATATATTGATATGATTATGAACATAAATGTATTGTGCTAATTTGGACTAGTTTTGCAAATGAGATAGCCTCCCGTGAACTTGATTGAGGTATGTTGATTATGTTTATATTTGGTTTATCTCACATGGTATGTTTGCAGGAAGAAGAAGATCAGAGATGACTATAAAGATGGTGGACTATAGTTCATGAGACTCTCCTTATAGATCATATAAGCAACACAAATATGAGTATTCCCCTGACATAACAGATACCTTGAGAAGTATAAAGGAAGAAATCAGAAGTTGTAAGGTGGATAATGACAAAATTATTCATTCATAAGAAAGACTAGCCGGGGAACATGAAAAAAAAGAAGAGGTCAATGCCGTTATCTTGCAAATTTTGTCAAACTTGTAAATATAGGGACAAAACAGATCAATTATGGATGGGAGGACATGACTAATGGGGCATATGATAGCGGGTCTCATAGTGGGTACAAGTTAGACAGGGATGACATAGTCATATATGACATGTTCTTAGATACACCTGATGGGAGAGGTTGTAGTTATGGGTTCTACTCTAGTTCTCATTTAGACAAGTATCATGATCACCATCGCTATAATCCTTACAGGAGGAGTGAGAAGGGATATTTTCCGAATGAGTTCAAGAAAGCCAAGCCACTTACATTTGATGGAGAATTGAAGAAGCCGGAAGATGTGGAGGAATGGTTTCTTGGAATGAAGAAGTTATTTTAGCTACATGACTATACAGAGAACATGAAGGCTAGGATAGTTATTTTCAGTCTCAAAGGGAAAGAAATCATTTGGTGGGAAGATGTAAAACATGTCAGAGACATTAGGACAGAGGAGTTGAGTTGGCATGAATTCAAGAGACTCTTCAGGAAGAAGTACTTTTCAGAGAGGTACAATGAAATTAATACCAAGGAGTTCGATAAGATAAAGATGGTATCTATGACAAATGAGGATTACATGACTAATTTCTTAGAGTTGCTGAGGTATGTGCCTTATCTCAAGGATGAGAAGACAAAAGTTCATATATTTATCAGTGGATTTCCATTAACATTCAAGGATCGAATTGACTATGATGAGCATCAGTTGTTGGAAGAAGTAATTGGCAAGTTGAAGCATTGTTATGAGCAATTGAAGTGAAAGACCGAGTCTAATCAGGGTTGGAAATGTAATGATAAGACTAAAGGGAAGTGGCCGCCAAAGCGGGGAATACCTTAGGATGTAGGTGACAAGGTAAATTTTTCTCCCTACAAGAAGTTTAATTTAGTTGAAAATGGACATGGGTCATAGCCTGGAGAGAAACATAATAAAGTTAGTAGGCCTTTGTAGTGTTGGATATGTGGCAAGGATCATTGCAAGAAGGATTTTTTGCTGTATCAAGGTGGTAGACCTAAGATTTATAGTTCTTAGGAGGCACAATTAGTTGGGAACGTTGGACATAGCATTCCTCGGATATATGCAACATTTGATAAAAAACAAGAGGATCACCAGGCATCCCTTAGCAAGATGGAAGGTAGGCTTTGTGATCAAGTTGTTTCCTTTTATATTTACCCTAGATCTAATTATAGTTATTTTAATCCTGACCTGGTGGATAAGTGTGGTTTGAGAAAAGAAGTGCATGTAGAGTCTTGTTTGCTATAGCTAGATACATGCACTAAGAATATAGTTCATAATTGGGTGAGAGATTGTGCATTTGAGCTAAATAGTATGCCTGCATCAACACATCTAAACGTGCTTCCATTGGGATCATACAATATGCTTTTGGGTATGGATTGGTTGTATATTCACAATACTAAGGTGGATTGCTATGAGAAAGTTGTCAAGTGCTTAGATGATAATGGAGAAAATAGAATCTTGCAGGGTAAAATGAAGCATACATCAGTGATAATGGTTACAACTATGTAGGAAAAGTGTAGTTTTAGGAAATGGTGTGTATTATTTGTAGTTCGTGTTTCTAGTGAAAATGGTAAGAATGTTGAGGATTCAGAAGTATTGAAGAGGTATCCGATCTTGCAGTAGTTTCAGGATGTATTTCTAGCAGATATTTCAGAGTTTCCTCCTAAAAAGGAAGTGGAATTTTCTATTGAGATGGTACCAGGGAAAACACCACCATTAAAGGAACCTTACAAGTTCAACACTCTAGAGTTAGTGGAACTAAAAATGCAGTTGAAGGAAATGCTTGACAAGGGATACATTAGGTCAAGTGTATCGCCTTGGGGTGCACCAATATTGTTCGTAAATAAGGACAATACTCTCAGGTTGTGTATTGATTATAGGCAGTTGAACAAGGTGACGATAAAGAACAAGTACCCATTGTCGTGGATTGCTGATTTGTTTGGTCAGTTGAAATGAGCAACAATGTTCTCGAAGATTGATTTGAGATCAAGATATCATCAATTATGCATCAAAGAATAAGCTTTACAAGACTACTTTCCAGACTAGATATGGGAATTATGAGTTTGGTGTGGTTCCTTTTGGTTTGACTAATGCTCCAACTACTTTCATGTGTTTGATGAATAATGTGCTACATCCTTATTTGGAGAAGTTTGTGGTAGTATTCATTGATGATATATATTGATATACTATAAGAATGAAGAAGAGCATGTGAACACTTAGAAGCCGTATTGAGATTTCTAAGAGAACATCAGTTGTATGCCAAGCTTAGTAAGTTTAGTTTCGTTTAGACAAAGGTACATTACTTGAGACATGTTGTTTCCAAGGAAGGCATTGCAGTGGATCCAGAAAACATCCTAGGAATGGGAAGCTCCTAGGAATGTGGATAAGGTCAGACCTTTCATGGCATTAGTAGGTTATTATAGGAAGTTCATCAAGCAATTTTCATAGATTTCCTATCCTATTACATCATTACAACGAATACTCCAATTTTGAGAATGTGCAAAGGAATGTGCAACTAGTTTTGAGAAATTGAAGAAGTTTCTTACAAATGCTCCAGTTCTAAAGATTGCAAATCTAGATAATCGTGGTGTGTACAGATGCTTGCAAGAGAGGACTTGGTGGATTTATAATGTAGGAGGAACAAGTGGTATGCTACGATTTAAGGAAACTGAATGAGCACAAGAAGAACTATGTGACTCATTGTTATGAAACTAACTCAAGAAAAGATATAAAAGATAGATCAACGCCTTAGAATTCAGCCTCTTCGAGGGGGAAACCTCCTTTACATTACATAAATGAACAATTCTTGGATGATTCAAATGACAAAACCTCCTTTCTATATATAGGAGTCTAAGGAGTCACAATATAACCCAGCCGACCTAACAATAATAATATAAAACCACAAAAATAACAATAGAGGGATTCTATGGGGCACATTAATAAGAGTATGGGGATAAAGAGCCCCAAGGGTTAGCTCAGTTGGTCAAAAACCATGCCTCACCATCGGGAGGTCACATGGTCGAATCCACCTGAAGCCCTTGGGGTCAGGTCTTGTAGTAGGCCGAGGGGCGATTTAACCTAGCTATTGCCCAGATTTTTTCGTGGACGTAGCGATCACTCACTGACCAGGGTGCTCGTGAACCACAAAAAAACACGCAAAAAAACAATATGGGGATAATAGGGGCACAACAATATTAATAAGGGGTACAACTACAATAGTAATGGGGTAATCACTAGTATTATAGGGACCCAACACTCATGATCATGAGTTTCTAGTGATAATTAATGCATTGAAGATGTGGAGGCACTATATTCTTGGAAGGAGGTTTATTTTGATGAGTGATCACAGTGGGTTGAGATACTTGTTTGAACAACCTAATCTGAATGCCATGCAATCTATATTGTTGGCCACACTCAATGAGATTTACTTCGAGATCATGTACACTAAGGGTAAGGAGAACATGGTTACAGATGCTCTTAGCAGAAGAGTGTAAGTGAATCACATAGAAACTATGAGTTCATATGGGAAATATTTACAAGATCAGATCTTACTGGAAGGACGATAGGATGACAAGTAGCAATAGTTGAGGCACAGGTTACAAAAATAGGATACAAATGAACTGGACGTGGATTATCATCTCATGGAAGATAGTTTAGTGAGATTTAGGGACAAGACACTACAAGAAAAAAGAATATTAGTGAGGGGTGAAAAATGTCACCATAAACTCATTGGTGACGGTCAAAAGAAACTTTGCCACCAAAAAAATGAACATCACCAAAGGTGGCGTCACAAAAAGTATAGGTGTTGTGGTGACATTCAAATTCTGTCACCAATAATGATTTATAATGACGGATAGTGACTGTCACCATTTCATATGAGAAATGGTGATGGACCATAACCTCGGTCACCAAAAACTAAACATCACCAAAGGTAGCGTCGCCAAAAGTATAAGTATTATGGTGACATTCAAGGTCCGTCACGAATATTGATTATAATGACGGATAGTGACCGTCACCGTTTCACATGAACAAAAACAATTTATTGTGATAGATCTTTCATGGTTGTCACTATTTGTACATATATATGGTGACGTTCATTATATGGTAACGTTCGTTGACCACCGCCAAAAGCCGCATTGCCAAAAGTATAGGTGTTGTGGTGACGTTCAAGGTCCGTCACGAATAATGACTATAATGACGGGCAATGACCGTCACCATTTCATATCAACAACAATGATTTATGGTTATAGACCTTTCATGGTCATCACTATAGATGTGTATATATGGTGGCGTTCGTTGACCGTCACCATTTCATATTTTGGTGAGGGTCAAAAAATGTCACCATAAGCTCATTGGTGATGGACAAAAGAGACTCCATCACCAAAAACTGATCATCATCATTCCATATGGATATTAGGGCACGATGGAATCGAACCACCAACTTTCTGCATGTAAAGCAGTTGTTGTTCCATTGAGCTAACACCCTTTAAAGAATTAGACTTTTAAATAGTAGACCTTCAAACTTCATAAATTGTAAATTCTACAACTTTCAATAAATTAAAGTCTCAATGATCTTTTACTAAACAAGCAAAGCAACATCGAAATTGCAGGTCCCTACCTAATGGTTATGGAAATTATGAAATGTGGGTGGAGGGAAAAATAGTTATGTATAAGAGAATCAATATGTTCAGTTGAATATTCAATTAGAAGTGAAACTTTGAAGACATTTATAACCTATAAATGACCTATAACTAGAAAATGCACCAAATATTGCAAAGGAGATGTCATAAGTGGATAGCATACAGAAGAAGAGCATTGATAAAGACATATGCAATATGTTATAGGTTGAATGAAGGAAAAATCTCAATGTTGTTGTTGTTGGCTGTTTACATATCTGAATGATATCAAAATTTTTGTGCAAATTTAACACAAATATCTGGAAACCATGAACGATATATATATATCCCCTTCACATAAACCAACATGCAATTTGGAATTTCACAATTCCACACTCAAAACATGACAACAACCAACAAATAATTTTTTTGACTTGAACATAAAGCAATAGCTTCACCTTCATTCTTGAGATACTTTTGTTTCTTTGAATTTGACTTGTGACATTCTTTATCTGACAAGGAATCAAAATCATCACTAGTATTAAATTCATCCAACACAGATTTTGGAGATCCCACTGACATCTGCGTTTTTGTTGCCATGCCTGAAAACCATGGAGATCCATGTCAATAGTAGAATAATATGTGTGCTTGTTGCTCAAGAACACATTCCTTATTAACCATTGTTACCTAACATAAACCAAAGAGACAACACAATATTAGTGTTCACAAAATCCCCTACTGAAATATAATCATAACTTAGCTAACAAGTCTAAAATATGTTCTTAACTAATAAACTTTGTATTTGGAAATTCCGTTTCATTAGATATATTTAAAAAAGACTACATTGTATAACACTTCTGTCTATCTATCCAGGCAATTATATCATAGCATATGTCACACAGTAGCAATCTACAGTACCTTAAGTAAAAAGACAAATTTTCTCAAGAAAATAGTTTTGAAAAGAGCTTTTAAAACTATATGTTTTTCATCAAAGATTTAATTAGTTTAACAACAAACTAGTTGGAGTTTGAAAATAAAAATCATTCATAGGAAATGAACAAGACAATGGCCAAAGTTGCTATTCATACAATAAAGCTAGAGTCACTATTACCATTGCAGATAACTGAAATTTGGGCATTGGTCTAACAGTTAGAGCTTATTTGCAGGGAAGACTTGTCAATACCCTCAATTTTTTTCCACGATCTATTGTCTCTAGGTCTAGATCAGATAAATTGCTATTTTCAAGTTCTACCTTTCAAGTACTGATTTCTGACTCACCCTTTAAAACACAGTTCTACCACTCCATTTGATTTTTTTTGTCAAGAGAATTGGCGGGACCTTCCCACCCTCTATTAATAGAAATAATTTTTTTCAACAAGTTTTTTTGTACGATAGTGACAATCCCATTGTCCCTAGGTAATATAAACCAATATCCAAACTTGAAAATACGAACCATAAGAGTTGTCTAGGCAGGCCTTGGCCTTGTGCCTAAGATAAAATATATATTCTCTAGAAATATATACAAGGTATTTACATTAATTACATCACAACGTCATCATAGGTGAGGCCACATGGCTTGAAACACCTCAAAATACCCAGGTTATTAAAATATAGATATAATATGATTGATTATATTCCAAGGGTCAAAACTGCGGGGTTACATCCATGATATTATTTTTCAAGTATCTATGCCAATGAGAGCATGCACAAGTATGAACTCATTAATTCAATGGAAAGATACCTGGTAGGTTGTGAGCCAACTACCTCCCAAAGTTCATATAACTGATTTTCCACCATATAACGAACTTGCCAAGACTTATCCTGTAAAAGCAAGCATAGCTTTAAAACAGATTGAGATGAGTTCTAAATTTTTGGTTAAAAACAAAATTGTAACATTTTCCAAACATTATAAATAAAAGGCCATTGGTAAGAACACATACAACATTAAACTCGTCTAATGTATGCAAAAAAAAAGTCACTAAATGCACTAAGAAAAGAAAAAAACATAAAAAATAAAAAATATTCAATTATGTAATTAGTTGATACAAATGAAAATGAATATAATGGATCTATCAATGTCATCAAGAATACAAAGTGAAAAAAAAAAAAAAACATAATTAATTTTCCAAAAATAACAAAAGTCTAATCTTTTGGACAATAGAAGTGTTCTTCTCATCATTATCCATGCCTTTCAAATCTAAATTTATGACAGGCTTGAAAAAATTTCAACTTATAGGTAATACTTAATTATTCTTAAAGGTTCACTACGCCTACACTATTCAAGAACAAGATTAAGATTATTATGCTTAAAGGTCTACTAAGCCTCCACTATTAAAATATGTGAGTAAGATTATTATGATTAAAGTTTCAATAAGCCTCCACTATGGAACCGTGATAGTAAGAATGGAAGAATCGCTTTAATTCAATTAATAGTAAAGTTCACAACATTAGTTTTAGTCAAATCAAGGTCAACGGTGTATCAAATAAAGATGTGAGGATAACTTATGCATATAAGGCATGTCAACATGGTTTGGGGAACTAGAGCCACTAAAATAAAGGCCATGTTTTGTGCAACTTAACTCCAAATAATTTGATGTTTCTTTTGGGTACTTGTAATGACATACAACTATTTGACAGATGAGACTAAAAGCTATAATACTTAGTTGTTTTAAATATTTGAACAACCAGTATTAGACCATAGAATACAAAGCTAGCATTATTGCTTTTAAAATACTTGAACAGGTTGAATTGGTGGCTTTAGCTGAAATAGATGGGATAGTAGGAATCAAAACTATGCCTTGTCTTCACATGTGATGCTATTCTTTTCTCATCTGTAAGAGGAATCCATATAAATTTTCAAGAATCAACATTCAAAATTGTTCCTTGTTAAGTGACAAGTAATTAATATCCTCATATGTTTGCCTAAGTCTAAATACACTGCTAATTTCAAAGCATGTACTTATCATTTCACTAGGAACTAGCAACACTAGATGGTCGAACATGCTTCAACTTTAACCCAAGGATATATAAGAACACTGCAAAACATGTATTATTTACTCACATCCATGTTCCGATTTCATTGAATGCATATATTCAAATTTTCAAATTTTGATAGTTATACTTCCTTGCATGGACTAAGCATCAAACAAGAGTGTTTTGGTTCAATAATAAAATTTGATCTGATTTTTGTTATTCAACTATAGCAACAATAGATTTAGGTTATTCATAAGTATACACAATTCTATTCAATAGTGCAAGGAGTATTTTTATAGTGCAATGAAAATATTTTGATCTATTGAGGAGGAATAGTCATCAAAGATCAACCTTTCTTCAAAATTAAATTAGAAACTACAAGAAATGCTTGAAAAGGATGTTTATACAATCTTAGTATACATAGTTGCATGGGCCTTGAAGGGATTGTCTACTAGAAATCTTTGTTGGAAATAACACTGAGAGGGGGCGGCGGGGGGTGAATCAATATTATCAAGTCAATAATTTTTCATTTCCATGCTCAGATTTATATACACTACTTCAATTAATGGAACTAGCATATATACGCAACTATGGTTAAGGAAATTAGCGTATATACTACAAACTTAAGATTCAGTTAATTCGTCATATGTTGATATTTAATCAGTGCATCAAAACCATATAAACAGTAACCAAGTGAAGTAAAATAGAATAGACAATCACACACATGAACACAAGATATAAGGTGGAAACCCAATGTGGGTGAAAACCACCTGCTGCAATCCTCTCTATCTTATTTTTAATAATAAGAAACTTCTTTTTACAATTTTGTACTAGTGCAAACTTATACCAGTACGCAGGCTTCTACCTGCAGAAGGCTACAACCTTCTCTCATTCTCTAGCTTCTCTTGGAAGGAAGCTACAACCCCCTAGCTCTTGTACTAGATGTTATGTTTACTAGTACGTAGGTGATGGCCTATAGAAGGCTACAACCTTCTCTTTTCTTCTAGGGACCACGTTTCATAAATTTTCAGACTGGATCCATCAATAACATCATTCAATCATCAAATATATCTGCATCAACCAATCTCCTTTTCATAACTAAACCAATCAACCACTTTGACAACCCTTCAATCTGATCTTTTAGAATGCTGTAACCAAAACACAGTAACCAGAACCCAAGCCAGAACCTAGAACACTGCAACAACAAACAGAAGCAGCTAATAAATATTTTACAAGGTATACGCTACTTCCCTGTGTCGAACCTGTGTGCATACACACCTTTCTCAAGGTGAACCTGCGTACAGATCTGCAAATCAAATTTAAGATGCATACACTATTTTGATATGCATAACCAGTGTGTATACACACCTTTTCTAAGGTGAACCTATGTACAGATATGTAAATTATGATTTTAAATATTACAATAATTCCAGACTTCGGTTATACCCAGATCATCATATTTACAGACTACAACATGGGCCAATTAGTTAGAAAAATGATCAAACCACATAAAGATACTTCACTTCAAGCCGTAAGGTCTTGACCCATCATTAGATCTTATCCTTCATCAAGTGCTAAGGTTTATTTTTGGTTCAGATCCAGCTATGCACCATAACCCAATAACTTGTGCACTAGATCTTGCTTATCATCAAATATTCAATACTTGAGTGCCTTGGCCTAATGATCTTCTTCTCCTTATATGGTGTTAGACCTTTCTCAATACCATGGTCGAAAACCACTTAGGACCAATACCGTGGAGCAAATACCTGGATCAATACTTCGGACCAAATACTTTGGACCAATACCATGGATCAAAATACCATGGACCAAATACACATACTAAAACTTATATTTCCAACATGTACACGCCTTTCCTTCTGTGAAACTGCATGTGTATGTTATACACGCCTTTTGGTCTGTTAACCCGCGTGTATATGCTACTTTGTCAAGGTGAACCTGCGTATACTTCTCTTTCCTCATTCTATGAAGTCTGACCTGTAACTCTGAGATGTTAACCTGCTGAACTGTGATCTGTCATCTAAGTGAGTTGCCATCAAGGACAACATCTGTGTCAAATCTGAGTCATAATGCCAACAATCTTCCCCTTTGGACTTGATGGCAACCCCTAGTCACTCTCCCCCTTTGTCATCAAGGGAAAAGGGTCATGCTCCCCCTGAGTACATGCTGAATTCTTTGATATGTTGAAGTGTGTTGATTAAGCTTAATGAACGAGTCCATGTCCCCCCTGAATATAAGCAAGGTCTACAAAAAGATGTTCTAAAAGAAGAACATGACTCTATACATACATCATAAATGACCTTCCTATCACCAATGACTCATACATACATCCATCTCCCAACCAAGTGGGGATATACCAATTGTTTATATATGCCAAAACAAAAACATTACAACATCCATCCCATGCATAGCGAGGTAACAAAATAGGTCGTTTCATGACCTTTTCATAAAATGATATATATGACATATATAACAGAGACCAAGACCATGATAGTCATCAGCAACTATCATCAGCAGCATTTGTTAATCAACCTCCAGTCTAGCAACCTTGTTCTCCCCCTAAACCTGTTTCACCTAAAACAAAAACAACTGTGTGATTTTGTACCAAGATCTTCTAAGATAATGCCAACGATGCATTATTAGAAGCATATGCGCCCCCTGAACCATATCAGACTCCTTTCTTCCTGAGTCTAGCCACTCTTTTCCTGAAACCAACATATACGAGACTGTATCCACAGAAACCGGCATATGTACGCGACTATGCTTCACGAAACTCAAGTATAACCACCTTTCTATGAAACAGGTAGGTTTTAACAGCAGGATGATGCATCAACTAGTCCCAGGTTCTGTCTGAGATATTCAAAAGTCTCTCTAGGCAGTGGTTTGGTGAATTTATCAACAACTTGTTCTTTGGAGGGAACATATTCCAATTTGACCTTTTGTTCAAGCACTTGTTCACGTAGAAACTGATATTTGATGGGTATGTGCTTGGTCTTGGAATGCATGACTGGATTCTTTGAAATATTGATGACACTTGTATTATCACATATAATGGAGATGAGTGGAGTACACGTGATCTGAACATCTTGCAATGTTTGCATCATCTAAAGGAGTTGTGTGTAGCAAGATGCAACAGCCACATATTCTGCTTCGGCTATAGATAATGCAAATGAACTTTGTTTCTTCCTGAACCAAGACACTAATTTGGAACCCAAATAGAATGCACCACCACTAGTGATTTTTCTGTCATCAACGTTTCCTGCCCAATTTGCATCTGTATATGCATGAAGTGTAAGATTTGTATCTCTAGGATACCATAAACCAAAATTCTGTGTCCCTTGAAGATATTTGAAAATCCTTTTGATTGCCTGAAGATGTGATTCATTTGGATTTTCTTGGAATCTTCCAACTATTCCTACTGCATGCCTGATGTCTAGTCGGGTACCTATTAGATAAAGCAGACTGTCAATCATGGATCTGTAAGTTGGTTGATGTACTATTGTTGATTCTTAATTTGAGCTGACACTGCATCCTGTTACCATTGGGGTACATACCGGCTTAGAATATTCCATGCTGTATTTTTTCAAAATCTGTTTGAGATATTTGGTTTGTAACAGAAAAATACCATCTTTATTTTGTTGAACTTATAGACCAAGAAAATATGTAAGCTCACCAAGCAAAGACATTTCAAATTCTTGTTGCATTACCGAAGCAAAATTCCGACTCATAGCTTCTTCATCTCTTCCAAAAATGATATCATAAACATACACAACAAGTATTAGAAATTTATTATTGTCAATCTTTGTATATAGATTGTTATTCGCTGATCCCTTTGAAAAACCTTGTTGATGGAGCTATTTGTCAAGACGATAATACCAGTCCCTTGGAACTTGTTTTAGACCATAGAGAGCCTTTCTGAGTCTGCATACAAGTTTTGCATCATTTCCAAGCATGAATCCGTCTGGTTGCTCAATATAGACTTCTTCTTATAAGTCTCCATTAAGAAAGGTAGATTTTACATCCATTTGGTATACCTTGAATTTCTGGAAACTAGAAAGAGCAAGGAACATTCTTATGGCTTCAAGTCTAGCAACAGGTGCAAAAGTTTCTTCAAAATCTATACCTTCTTGTTGAGCATATCCTTTACAAACAAGTCTGGCCTTGTTTCTAATAACTTCTCAATTTTCATTCATCTTGTTTTTTAATTGTTATCCATTTAGTTCCTATGATATTCTTATCATGAGGTCTAGGAACTAATTCCCAGGTATTATTCTTTTCAATTTGCTCAAGTTCTTCATTCATGGCCTTTATCCAACATTCATCTTTGCATGCTTCATTTACATTTTGAGGTTCAGTGGAGGATAGCAATGCTAGATAGCTTGAAGCTTCTGTAATAGTTCTTCTTGTCTGCACACCTGCCTCTTTCTGTCCCAAAATTTGCGTCTTTGGATGGTTTTTCTAAACATACCTGGACGAAGATTTTTCTTCTACCATTATCTCTTCTTCTGGTGCTTCATTGGTTTCTTCTTCAGAATTAGTGGGATTTGATGTGGAAGGATAATCCTCATCTTCTTCATAATCTTCGGTTTTTATTTGATTTGGATTTTTGCACATTTCATCAACCACAACATCAATACTTTCAATAATTTTCCCAAGTCTTTTGGTATAGCATTTATACAATTTACTTCGGGAAGAGTAACCAAGGAGAATACCTTCATCTACTCTGGGTTCAAACTTACCAAGTTTTTCATCAGTCCTTTTGATGTAACATTTGCTTCCAAAAACTTTGAAGTATTTTACAGTAGGAGTCTTACCATACCAGAGTTCATGAGGAGTTTGAGTGTTGTTTACTCAAACATTTGCTTGGTTGAGAATAGTGGCGGAAGTGAATGCGGATTCACCCCAGAAGTTTGCAGGAGTTCTAGACTCATATAGCATAACACGAGCCATTTGTTGAACAGTTCTGTTCATCCTTTCTACCACTCCATTTTGCTGAGGAGTCGTTGTAGTGGAGAATTTCCTTTTTATTCCATGTTCTTCACAAAAGTCAAAGAATTCATTTGAAGTAAATTCCCCTCCTCGATCAGATCTGAAGCATTTGATTTTGCGATTTGATTCATTTTCAACCAAGGATTTGAAGGCTTTAAACTTTTCGAATGCTTCATCTTTATGCTTTAGAAGTCCTATCCAACACATTCTGGAAAAATCATCAATGAACAATATAAAGTATTCTTCTCCAAGAGGTGACTTCTCCTTGAAGGTCCACATAAATCAGTGTGAACAAGTTCAAGAAGCTTACTAGCTGATCCTTCCTTTTCAAGGAAGTGCAATCTGGTTTGCTTACCAAATTGACATGATTTGCATATTGTATTTTTTGGAATGCTGATATCAGGAAGATCACGAACCGCCTGGAATCTACATGCTTTTCTTATTTGAGGAAAACTTAGATGCCCCAATCTTCTATGCCATAGCCAGTGTTCATCATTTTTTCTTAGATAGCACTGTTTTTGTCCTCCCTTGAGTATGTATAGGTTGTTTGGATTTCTTGTCCCTTTAATCACGGTTTCTCCAATATCAAGCTCACGAATAACACATCCATTGGATCGAAACACTACTTCATTTCCTTGATCACACATTTGACTCACACTCAACAGATTGTGCTTTAAGCCAACAACATACATAACATTCCTAGCTTTAACTTTTATTTCAAGAAAACAGATCCTTTACCTTTTATGACAGCGCGAGTTTCATTTCCAAATGAGACATTCTTTTCCTTCTCGAAGGCATTATATGAGTGTGGTTTTTCTCTGTCACTTGACATGTGTTTTGAGCATCCATTGTCGATGTACCACTGGTTTTCTTGTCCTTCTACATACAAGGCTATACCACATATTTCTGTTTGCGATTCTTTCTTTCTCCATATTTTGGGATTTTATCGAGTTTGCTCCTTTTGAGCTATTTGCGGAAATTTACTCCTGCATTTAGATTCTTCATGGCCAAAGTTGTTACAGATTGAGCATTCCATTTCATTTTCAAGAAGAGAAAATCTATTATAAGAACTTTTCTTGATCCCTGTCACATTTCTTTGATTTCGTGCTTCTCTAGTCATGATAGTTTTGTAAGCAACACATTGAGCAACTTTGTGTCCAAAATTATGACATGAGAAACATTGATCATTAAAGAAGTTCCTGCTATTATTGAATCTACTGACTTGATGATTGTAATTGAAGTTCCTTCTACTAACCTGTTGATTGATATTCCTTGAAGCAAATTGAGTCTGGTTTACCTAAGGTTGATTATGGCCTCTATTCATTCTTGAAGTAAATTGAACCTGATTCACCTAGTGATCTGCTTTATGCCTTTGCTGACAATTGTCGAACTGTTCACTACTCTTCGCTGCATCACGATAGCTTTTAGTGGAGGTTGACGACTTCTGTGGTTGAGATGTTTCTTTAGAGTATCCAAGACCTATCTTTATAAGAGGAGAGCGTTGCACTTTGATAATTTCATTTAAGGCATCTCATCCTTTAGAAAATCTAAGATTGAGAGCTTTTGTTTTCTCAAGATTCTTTCTTAGACCCACAATTTCACATTCTAGCTTTTCATTGTGTTTTTCTCTTTCAGCAAGTTGGAATGTCAAGGTATCTATAATCATACTCTTTTCTTCTAAATAGATTTTGAGTTTAGAGATTTCTTCATAAAGGTCATCTTCATCTAAAGCATCTAAAAAATTGTCATCTTCATAAGCCATCAAAGGTCTATATTCATTGTTATTTTCATCTTCATCACTATTTGATAAACCATTGCTATCTTCATGGGTATAGTAGCTCTTTTTACTTACATTTTGTTTTCTGTTCCATTTTGTAGATTCCTTACCTTTATCAACCTTATCTTTATGAGGACATTTGGCAGCATAATGACCGACTCTTCCATAAGCAAAACATTTGAAAGGTAGTTTACCTCTGAATCTTCTAGAACCCCGTTGAAAGTTCTTGACAAAGTTTGCTTCTTCTTCTCCGTCTGAAATATGTCCTAATTGATTAAGTTCTTTTCCTGAAGCTTTAAATGTGTCTTCTCTCATATTTGATGGACCTCCTTTTCTCATCTCGAAAGCAGTTAAAATCCCGTGCAGTTGTGTCATAGTAATAGTTTGAAGATCTTGCTTTTCTTCTATGGTAGATACTTTATATTCAAACTTAGCAGACAAAGATCTTAAAACCTTTTCAAATAAACTGACTTCTTTTATCTCTTCACCCAAATTCTTCATGCAATTAACAATCTCATCTATACGTAAGAAGTAACTAGCTATGCTTTCATCATTGTGCATTTTGAGAGTTTCATAATGAATTCTGAGGGTTTGTAGTTTTGCACGTTTTACCTGAGTGTCTCCTTCATAGCTTAGAACGATTTTGTCCCATATTTCTTTGGCAAATTTGAGTTTCACAACTTTGACAACTTATGATTGTGATCGACTTCCTAATAAATTATTGACAGCCTTGGCATTGATTTCATATTGATTTTTACCTGCCGTATCTGTAGGAATTGTTGATGGAAATGTATATCCTCTTTTCTCCCAGAAATCTGTTCCAAGAGAGTGAAGATAGGCTATGGTTCTTACCTTCCAATAAACAAAGTTGCTTCTATCAAAGATTGGAGGTCTGATGGATCCCTCTCTTTCTTGATTACTCATGATGACGGATCTTCTTTCAAGCGATCAAGCTTCTTCTAAAAAACCTTCTCTGATTCCAATTGTTGGAAATAATACTGAGAGGGGGGGTGAATCAGTATTATCAAGTCAATAATTTTTCATTTCCATAATCAGATTTATATATGCTACTTCAGTTAATGGAACTAGCGTGTATACACAATTGTGGTTAAGGCAACTAGCGTATATACTGCAAACTTAAGATTCAATTAATTCATCATATGTTGATCTTTAATCAGTGCATCAGAACCATATAAATAGTAATTAGGTGTAGTAAAATAGAACAAACAATCATACACATGAACACAAGATATAACGTGGAAACCTAATGTGGGTGAAAACCACCTGCTGCAATCGTCTCTATCTTCTTTTTAATAGTAAGAAACTTCTTTTAACAATTTTGTACTGGTACAGACTTATACCAGTGTGCAGGCTTTTACCTGCAGAAGGCTACAACCTTCTCTCGTTCTCTAGCTTCTCCTGGAAGGGAGTTACAACCCCCTAGCTCTTGTATTAGATGTTATGTTTACTAGTACGTAGGTGCCGACCTACAGAAAGCTACAACCTTCTCTTTTCTTCCAGGGACCACGTTTCATAAATTTTTAGACTGGATCCATCAATAACATCATTCAATCATCAAATATATCTGCGTCAACCAATATCCTTTTCACAACTGAATCATTCAACCACTTTGACAACCCTTCAATCTTATCTTTCAGAATGCTGTAACAAAAAAATACAGTAACCAGAACCCAAGCCAAAACCCAGAACACTGCAAAACAAACAAAAGCAGCTAAAACATATTTTACAAGGTATACGCTACTTCCCTGTGTTGAACCTGCGTGCATACGCACCTTTCTCAAGGAGAAATTGCGTACAAATCTGAAAATCAAACTTAAGATGTATACACTGTTTTGATATGCATAACCAACGTGCATACGTGCCCTTTATAAGGTGAACCTACGTACATATTTGTAAATGATGATTTTAAATATTACAGTAATTCCAGACTTCAGTTATACCTAGATCATCATATTTACAAACTACAACATGCACCAATTATTCAGAAAAATGATCAAACCACATAAAGATACTTCACTTCAAGCCTTAAGGTCTTGACCCATCATTAGATATTATCCTTCATCAAGTGCTAAGGTTCATCCTTAGTTCAGATCCAGCTATGCACCATAACCCAATAACATGTGCACTAGATCTTGCTCATCATCAGATATTCAATACTCGAGTGCCTTGGCCTAATGATCTTCTTCTCCTTATATAGTGTTAGGCCTTTCTCAATACCATGGTCCAAAACCACTTAGGACCAATACCTTGGACCAAATACCTGGGATCAATACTTTGGACCAACCATGGATCTAAATACCATGGACCAAATACCACAGACCAAAACTTAGATTTCCAACATGTATGCACCTTTCCTTTTGTGAAACCATGTGTGTACATTATACACGCCTTTTGCTCTGTTAACTCACGTGTATACGCTACTTTTTTCAAGGTGAACCTGCATATACTTCTCTTTCCTCATTCTATGAAGTCTGATCTGTAACTCTGAGTTGTTAACCTGCTGAACTGTGATCTGTCATCTGAGTGATAATGCCAACAATCTTTGAGCGAAGTTTAAAATCAAGGGATATCCACTTCAAGGATTGAACTTTCACCTTGATACTACCTGCAAAATGAGATACATACTTCCTCCAAATTGATACCAATTACAATCCCCATAGATCCTGCTTTAATAAAATCACAATCTCAATTTTTTGGTCTATGTTTGGGTTCCAAATGCTCTCAATGCCCATAACATGACCATTGATTTAAAAATTGGAATTAGATTTTGGGTCAAACTCTACTTAGATCAGAGTCAGTTGATGATTGTGCTTATAAACCATTTCACTAAAAAAATCATTGAAATATGAAAATCTTAATCAATAAAGAAACACACACACGTAAATCATTCAATGTAAATGTAAATCATTAGAGACCAAATATGCAAAGTTTATTCATGTATATACCATATAAGGGTGAATATAGCAACATGGCTCTAAGAACAATGGATATCTAAAACAAAATACATAAGCAATGAGGCTCTAGATGGCCTGTAGAGTCCAAGAAAAAACATGCCACTCATCTATATGCCATGTAAGGGCGAATATGGAAAAATGGCACCAAGTGCAATACAAATATGAAACAATATACATAAACAATGATGCTCTAAGTGTCTTCTAGAGTCCAAAACACAACATGCTACAAACTACTACATAACAATGTTTTAAGGTTTTAGGGGGCTGAGGGGTTACATGATTTTTTTTTTTTAAATTGCTTCATCCTCTAGATTTTGTTGTAGTCGCACCTAGATTAGTTTGGTGCAGAACCAAAACTAGTCAATCTGATAAGATTGGTTTCCAAACTGGTCATTTAAGTATGGGAAAGGTCATCAAACCAGTCCAAGGGCTAGTCTAAAGGGTTATACTGTAAAATTGATACCATATTACATGATATCAAAATCCTTTTCTATGGTTTACCAAATTGGAAACCAATCAGCAACAAAACTTAATGTTTTTTGTCCCAAATGTCTATATTCTAACCAGATACACACAAAACGGTCTACTAACCAAGACTTATGCAATATATTATACCACAATATTGGTAAATTCCAAGTGAAATAGAAAAACCATAAGTTAACTGAAAGTTCGTGAGCTTTCCAACGGTGCCACAGTGTACCTTAATTGGGACTCCCATGATGGATGCAAAGGGGAAGGCGATGGAAGCACTCAAAAACACAAGCAAGCGAGTGGGAGAAAGTTGCTTAATGAGATAAAAAAAGGGGATCTACAAATCAAGCGTTGAAAAAATTCAAGGACCCAACACCTCTGTAAATAAATCTACCACACATACCACAGTCTATGTGTTGGAACACTAAGTAATCTATTTTTTGGTAAGATAAACGAGAAAGAGGAAGGGTTTTCCTAATTATGAAAACATGTATGAGTTAGTTTCTTGTGTTTGCATCTAAAAGGCCTCCGAGTTCAACAATTCTTTAGCAAGAATAAAAGGCAATAGATTCGGGTTATGGGATTCAATCGAGAACATAGCGCCCCTTCATCGGGAGAATAAGGAAAGCCTAAGTTCATGGATTGTCGGAAGAAGCCATTGTCATCTTCCTCGAGAACAACAGAGATAGTTTCTATGGATTAAGGCCACTATTTTGACGTAAAGAGAAAACATGATGCACTTTTCATCTCTATGAATGGATCGATTTGTTAATTGAAGTGAACCCAAAGATGTAGCCCATAGGTGCGAACTTTGTTATCAATTGGCTAAGTATTACCTATGTCATTTTAGTTCTTTTAAATTTGTGTCTTTAAATATTGATTTTAAAAGTGAACCTTTAGCACTAATCTCAAATCAATGAGTAAGAGGTTGACAAGTCCCAACATGTTCAAAGTCATCCATGTAAAACTCCCAGCATGTTCAAAGTTGATACCCTAGTTATTTTGATTACGGTTGAGTAAGTGAAATCTAAAGTTTGAAACCAAAAGAGAAGGCAATCGATTTATCAAGTTAAGAAATTGAAATCAAAGTCAGATTTAAAAGTGGGAAAAGGGCCTTTAGGATGTCCATACACAAAATCAGAGGACCTAAAGAAAATTTTTGTTGCTCAATTTGGAACAAGGAAAAGCACTAGGCTAGAAAAATATTGTTTTTGTATCATTTCTTGTTGAAGATAGAATTGGCCTTCACCTTACTTTATTTTCTCCCAGGCTCATTGGATGAATAAAACACTCGGTAATGTCATCCCCTGCTATTTTATTTTGTTGACCTTTAGATTTCAAATTATTCCAAAGAGTATTAATTGATGGATTAGAAATGGTAGTCGTAAAACAATGATATATTCAGGTAGTCAGTACAAGTATTATTTCCAAGAAAAACTTATAGATATCCTCCTTATCTAAGGAAAGTTCAAGATGGTTTTCCATGACTGTTATTGTGGAAAATATTGGTCATTATTTTATATTATTAATCAACATTAAAAGAGGCAAACGCAAGCAACAAACAGAAGGAACAAATGGTTGGATTTATCCCTGTGTAGCGAGAAAATAACTGTTAACATGATATCAGTTGCACATAAATACTATTGCAGGAGGGTCTTATGTAGTTAGCTTCAATGTTACAGGTCATCAAGCAACATCATTTCAACCAGTAAAATGGTATTGTGTACAACTACTTCAACCTCGAAAAGGTTTCAAAATTGCCACCTTAGCCATGCTCTAATAAAGAGAATGCTACAATAGTATATTGTTGCTAAGATTTTAAGGGTTCTATCAGTGTCATAGAGGGGTAATATAGATATTGCGTGATTATTTCCAATGTTGTTTGAAATAAAAATAGAGCATGTTTGGCAACAGACTTTATGCCAATCCTCCACTCTTAATTCTGGTATGATAATAGGAGGTTATGAAAACATGTAAGCTGTAAATTTATGCATTATTTATTTTTTTTAAACATGTGACCAAAGTTCCTTTTGTCAATGCCCCATTGTCTTCTATAGGGTGTTTGATGGAAAAGGAGGAAAAAATGCTACCCATTTTGTTAATGACAATCTATCCAGGTTCATTGTAAAGAATCCCGATTTTCCTTTAGCACTAGAGAAAGCAATTAGAAAATTTTTTTACAGAGATAGAAAAAGCATTTTCTAAGGCTTTTTTACTTCACATTGTTCTTTCATCAAGTACAACAACCCTGATTGCAGTGGTTTTTTGGAGAACTCTGATGGTTGTAAATGATGGAGATTGTCAAGTTGTGTTTCTTGGGCATGGACGGTTTTAGAAATGTCACAGATCACAGGTCTTGTTGCACAAGAGATAGAAAACATATTCAAGGATTAGGAGGACATGTGGATGATGTTTATTTGAATTGTCAGTTAAATGTCACAAGGGTTTTGGGTGATTGGCATACAAGGTATGAAAGATCTATTATTGGTAGTAAGAATTTGAGTGTAGGGATCGCCTTCTTTCTTGTGGGAAAGAAAAGTTTATAATGTCAAGTTGACGCTGAAGGAATGGGCAAAGACGCATTAAGTTACCCCCTCCACATAAAGAGAAGACCTCCAACTCAAGTTGAGCACCCTTCACACAAAACATGATAGTCAAAAAGTCACAAGAGAAATGCAACAAGAAGAAAAAGAGATCACAAAAGCTATTACAGGCAAGAAGGAAGAAAAAGAAGCATTAGCTGTTAAAATAAAAAAGTTTATGGATAAAAGTAGAAAAATATCTTAAAGAAAACTCAAACAACAAGGAACCATAGGCAAGGCATGCCAGGTTTCAGTTTACACATTCATGAATAGGTGCAATGATATAACAGACCACATTATCATCTACAAAAATGATGAAGAGAAAATTAAATAACTCTTCCATCATAGGGCCAACGCCCACCAACACAGAGCACATATATCAACACTAAACCTACAAAGCTAATAATTCAAAGGCTAGCTATGTATTAGTGATACCCGCCATATTGCTGCTTTTGGTCCTTTCGGAAAGGGTGAAAACCAAGCCGCCAACCAGCTGGGAGATAGAAATTTGAATCGTTCCAAAAATATGTGTCCTCGCCTACTAGGAAGCATACCTCCACTAACTCTATTAGACCTCCTCTACGCTAGCTGGGCTAGTACTATCTCCTAATCTCACTGACCCATGGTTTGGCCAATTCACTGACCTCTACGATTAACCTGTTCACCTAAGGCTATGACAAGCTTTAAAATTGACGCCCGTTTACATGTATTTGCCTTTTTCAACCATGAAATACAGTTCATTTTAAAATACGCACGTCATTGTTGACTTGTAAATAATATGGAAGACTATCATAATGAGGGGCATGAATGGAAATCACAAGTTTCAATATATATATATACACATATATATATATATATGTGGCAGTGAAGCTACTTGTCACGTGGTTGGAGGATCTAACAAGATCATACAGTCAATGTGCATCAGGGTTCACCTACTCAGGCTGCTACATGTTCAAAAATTTAACGAGGAAGAAGGCACTTTCCTATGTTTTTTTTCCAAATATTTCTCTAATATTTCCATTTTGTACGCAATGTAAAACACCTTGTATTCATAACAAGAATTTCCAGCCCTTCATTCCAACGCCAATGCCAAGCAAACTAAGCAGCAATAACTGACAATGGATTCAGAATTGCTTACACAACGGTAAGGATGAGGTTACAAAATCATTTTCCTCCTGCAAAATATTGTTGTTTTCTTTACGTTTTGATCGGTAAAACCCTTACCTGAACCCTAGACTTCATCAAAATCCACCGCACAGTCTTTAGCTTTGTTCGATATTTTAGTTCTCCATGGTACACGTGAAGACAGCCGTTCTAAATTTAAAATTAATTTGCTTAAAAATAAATCGAATATATTGGTAGTTGAGAATTGAAATTTTGTACTAAATTTGAAGGTAGGTTTGGGAGAAATTTTGGAAATGTGTAAGGTTAAAATAATGTTTTCTTGAGGTTTGATGGGGTTATGTTCGCACCATTTTTTGTGTGAACTTTCTATTCATTTCTGAAGTAAGTTTTTATGGCTTTTTTATTCAGAATGCTCTCAAATTCTTCTCCTGATTCAGAATCCTCCTACATGCAACTAACTTAGGTAATGCTTCATTCTTTTTAAAATAAAAGATGAAATCTAATGACCCGTCTGTCTCTATCGTGAAGGTTGTTATTTTTGTAATCTGACTTCTTGAACCTTTAACGAAGTACATTACAACGTGAAAGAATTTCGAATTAAGTGAATACAATTCAGTTTTGTTCATCCTGCTGGGGCATCTTATGAGCACCAAAAAAAGTCAACAAACTTTCCTGTATGCCCTTCATCAAACCCAAGTCGATTGAATCAGAGGTCCATGTTGTTAGTTTCAGTTTTACTTCTTCATCATGTGAACATCTTAGATGTATTTAGTGTTCATCGTGTGAGCATATTAGATGTATTTAGTGTTAAGTAAGTTGTTCAGAATCTCAAGAAATTAGTCATGGCGAGAATAGGAATTTCAAAAGAAAGTTGCCGATTGTTTTTGTAACTCTCTTGATCGTTTTTGCTGATTTTAACAAAGAAAGTTATGGTTTTGTGAAACTTTTAACTGAATTTGATTGGTGAATTGTCTAATAAAGAAAAAAATTAAATTTCAGTCTTGAGTGGGAGTCAAGACATCTTATGTCTGCTTAATTTCTAAAATTTTAATGGAACTTGAGGTCAGAACAATGTTGGAGCTTGAGGGCATTTAAAAATATTATACAGGGTAAAAGTGAATATTAAAAGTCATGTGAAAGGCGGTTTTAAAATAAAATCATCATTAAAAAATTCGTTGATGGGTAGGGGCACCCGTCAAATTTAACCCCTGGGAACCAACCCCGAAAGAACATCTATTTGACTGGCTGCCTGTTATTGATCTAACGGCTTTCATTCAAGGTAAGCATCCATAAGTGTAAAGTCAGAACCCATTGTGCTTACCCACCCTTTTGGCAGAAGCCTTGAAACCCAGGAAGGTGCCTTCATCAACAGAATCAATCGGGTCGGGTTCAGTACCAGCCACTCCCCTTGCTGGGTTGGGCAAGCATCTAATCCTCGTGGATTGAGATGCTTTTGCGATTTAGGGGGATTGTCGAACTCGAAAATTAGAAAAGGACAACAAAAATGGGAATAACCGCATATCCTAGATCCAGGTGAGTGATTAGATTGTTGCTCTAGCTGGAATGATTTGAAAGAGAAGTGAAAGATCATAGGAATGCATCATAAGGCTATGCTATTATCCTGCCGAGGGAAATCAACAGAGAGCCCGTATTGAGTAAAAGATCACTACCCTGCAATATTATGAATGCTTCATATAAATGCTTTTGATGCATTGAAGAACATAAAAATAAAACATGCAAGTGGGGATTAGAAAAACAACCCACAATTCATAATCATATCAATTTTACTGAGACCATGAAATCATTGTTGGATCAGAAAAACAACCCACAATTCATAATCAAATCAATTTTACAGAGACCAGGAAATCATTGTGGAATCCAAGAATCAAAATCCCATAAACTGAAATTTCTCCATACATGAATGAATCTTGTTTCAGTTTTGTTCACTAAATTCATATTCTGATTCAGTTCATGCATCGTTTGTTTGTGTTCCAAGAGCTGAAGGTTTCCCAAGAAATTTACTTCAATCAATTATAAACACACGAAACTCACCGATAATTATAATGGCATGATTCAAGAAAAAAGGGCACTTAGGTATGAATGAGAGGGGAAGGCCTGAGATTTGATGATCCTCAGTACTCCCATCCAAAATTCATCTATGGTTGCACTCTGCAGCAAGCGGAAACCCAAAACAAACATACAAATAAGAAATCAACAGAACGAAGGCCAACATCCAAATTCCAAACTACAATATGCCCAAAAATTAATCACTTCCTGCCATAACTCTAACCCTTACCACCATACCTCTAACCCTTGCGGCCCTATGATGATGGACACGGATGATGGCGATATTGGCAACTATTTCCCTTGGAAAGGTCAGTGATGGCATCTCCTACCTGTATTTCAATCATTTAATTACTCACATCAATCGTTTAATTACTCTCCCGGAACCGGTACAGAAATAGGTGCTTCCTCCTCATTGTTGACTTCAGTAACTAGAGGGTTTGTCGGGCACCTTTCCGGTGTGCGATGCTCGTTTAACCCCTGTATTTATCTCGTCTCTTATTTATCCGGGTGCATCGCGTTCCCAAAAACTTCCTGTCGAATTGGCTCCTATTTCAATCCGTGTGGACGATAAATATACCAATAATTAAGTCCATACCTCCTCTACGACCAAGGCAAAGAATAAAAAGGTTGAACGAGGAGCAACACCAGTAGTAGATGCAGTAGCAGCATATAAAAATGAAGTAGCAGCAGTGTCCCCTGATGGACCAGAAGCAATTGAAGCAGGAGCTCTTGATGTACTAGATCGAGATTAAGATTCTTCCACTCGTGAAATAGATTCTTCTTCTGGTTTGAATAAGCAATAGAATGGCTTCGGATGCTCAAGCTTCATATTCTGTTTCCAGAAGGGATAAAATCCCTAACATTGTTTCCTTCATGAAATTGTCGAATTCATCGCGAGGGCTGCAGGAGTTGGAGTTCAATTTGACCTAGCGAAAGGTTCCATATCCATTCCTTAGAGATCCAGGTCCATAGCCCATTTCATATTCTATAGTTGGTGACCCCTAATTCTTTCAATCTTGTTGTTTCTCCCTGTCAAATTTCAGTAGTATGTTCTTCAACATGGAATCTATCTGTTTCCGAATTATAAATGGAACGGGGGCTCAATATCCTCGAAATAATTGATTGGGATCAGGGAGAGAAAGGAACAAACTCCCTACTGGATGGAGGCACCTTCCTTCCATCTTCATTTCAATAATACCGCGAAGCCGAAAGAAGGACCACTACACTTCAAGAAACCAAGGAATTGATACCAACAACAAATCTTGCGATTACGTGACTTACTTCTGATCAGGAAATTGCCGATATGTTGTGTGAAAAGAGATATAAAAAAGCGGGCATGAGAGCGGGTTCTTGTAGCAGGATAAGGCTCAGAAGTGCAATAGCAGCGGTGGGTTAATGCATAAAATTCAGAGAGACGGGATGAACGAAACTGGATGGGTTGCGACAACCCGAATTGACATGACATTTTTGGGAAATGTATTGAGATTAGTTTGATAGGGGTTTTCTTGTATTGTGCCCCAGAAAGATTGTACTAGCAGGTACAATGACAATCTCTGTTCAGAGTGCACTTCGCCACCTCCGCGAAATCCATTGAAGCAACAATGATGACCTCATATCCACCCAGTTCCGATCTAGCCCAAATATCTCACCTCATATCCACCCAGTCCCCAGCTAGCCCTGACAAATTATGGAGGACAAAACTGGAGCGCTGGAATTTCAAAACCAAAATTAAGATTTGAACGATACCGCCAAAACCAAAATTAAGATTTGAACGCAGTTCAATACCACCATCGATTGATTTATGCTATGTTGGTAGATATATAATAAATATTAATTAAAAGAAATAGAAAAAAGGTTACGATTGAGAATAAATGGTATTTCTTCTTAAATTAATGTTTTAAAATCCTCGTGGATGTAGTCTAATCAGAAATCTAGGGAATTAACTATGGTGTTTATGAGTTATTTAGAATAATCGGTTATCAAATGTATTTATTTCAATATTCAATTTTTTATATTTATTAATGAAATGAGGATTTATGGTGCACCATTCAACAAAGAGTTTATTTGGAACTTTTTTTCAACTAGCATTCAAGATTAGGAATTATTTTACATCACATAATATTGCTACATAAGACTATATGTCATCAATAAAAAAAAAAGTAAGACACATGATAGTAATATTGTCTTCCTCCTGATATTTAGTGTCTTCAACTATGTCTTTCACCTTTGCTTCTTCAACATCTCTATTCAATATTTGTCTTCAATATTTATTATTTTACCCATCAATTGTTAAAGTGGAAAATTCTAACAAAATAATTCTATATCCTTTTGAGTAGAAAAATTCAATAAGGGTGCTTAGATTCAAAAATTCAAAATTACAAAGAGATGGTATTGACACAAATCATTCAAATAAACTCTCTTAAAGGTAACATTTAAATCTAGTTTATTCTTATAATTAAATGTGCCAAGCTCTATTGTAATCAATTTCCTATGAAAAATATGTTCCCATACCATATAAATGAGATACCAAAAATATTATTTACTTAATCCATGGGACCACTAATGAAATTATGAGACCAAAGCCATTAGATAAGTCACCATTGAGGAAATTTGTTGGATGTGATTTGGGATTTTATCACATATGCATGTAATCTTCGAAAACACCTCTTCCAAAATGTCACCAAACATATTGATGTAATCCATGGGACCATTCATGAAATTATGAGGCCAAATCCATTAAAAGATTTACCATTGAGAAAATTTATTAGATGAAATTAAGGCTTGGGATTTTATCACTTAAGCATGTATTCATGTTGTTCTCACTTCCAAAACATGTCATCAAAACTATCACCAAGCATAAGATATCATATGCCATGAAAGAGATTAAAATTTACACTTTTGTTGTAAGTTGTGCATTTATTATCTGACATGGAATTCTTCATAAATTTCACTTTTGATTCATCCCTTCTAATTCACACAAATGTTGACCATTCTTTACCCTTCCTCATCATTTGGCCTCTCAAATCCATGTCACTACCATGATCTTTTTCCACTACCTTGACACATTTCAAACTTGAAACAAATTTCAATCTATGAAATTGAAAACCCACTTGGGCCTCTCGAACTTGCCATTGAAAACCTCCACAATGATAATGCTTAGCTTGAAAACCTCCACAATGATAATGCTCACCTTGGTGAAAAAAATGGGCATTATTTTTTATGGGCACACAATGTCAACATCCAACACAATCACCATGTTGCACAACACACTCACAATGTGGTTTAGAGATTGCATATAGCCATGTGCTCCATGACATACTCCAACAACCTAACCCCTTTGTTCACTACTCTTTCTCTTGATAAATAAACTTGCACATGGATCTTAACGAACAGGCACATTGTCTTGAACTAATGCAAATGTCAATGATATTCTTCAATCAACACACAAATTTAACCTATCAAACATAATGATAACTCTCCTATGAACTATGCCACAACCTTCTTTGATTTTTTATACGATAATATCTATATATAAAATCCACATTCTCGTGTCCTTCATCCTTGCAATCTCTATGAGGGTATAACCATGAATAATAGAGTATTTTGGCACTTCATGTTTCAATAACATAGTAATGGGTGGAGGAGAACCAATGGTCAATATCTCTACCTAACTCAATATCCACATGGCCAGTGGACCAAATATGTAGTCTAGTAAACTCTCTCACTAGATAAACAACTCTTCTTTCTATGCATAGCACAATATACAATGTCAGTAGGAACTCCAACAAGTCCACATTGTAGCCAATGATTGTGGATGCAAACAAAATGCCTTCTTATCTAATCTAAAACTTGAACCTAATCCTCAAACCCTTGTTTCTAGATTAATGCAATGGTCAATTTCTCTCCTACATGCATGGTGACACTATACATGAGTTACATACTTCAACAATCTCCATGTTTGTCACGGTCGTTGATCTCTAAAATTTCTTTGCTGATCCATGATAATGGGATTCAATGGAGCCCCTTTGGAATTTAGGACTTGGTCATTTTCCTCTAGTGTATTGTTATATATTTTTGTATCATTGTGCATCGTAATCCTGGTGTTGAAATATTCTCCAAAAACATTAAATGTTTTCTCCATTGCACTCAATTTATGCAAAACAAATTGACACCGCCTACCTTTCTCCACCGCCACCTCGGCAATGAATATTTTATTCATCCAATACAACTCATACAAGTTAAATATCTTTGTTTCATGAGTTATCAAGTACCTAGGGTCATAAATGTAACCTTTGAGCTCTTCTTCCTAATATTCTTTGGACAAATTTTCCTTGTTCTGTGGATAGATTTCCCCATTCTTGCCATCTCTTTTTTTCTAAGCAGTGATTATGAAAGTCCTTAATTTACCTCATATAATTTGTTTAGGCTCTTCTTGTGCATTGAGGTGTTTGGATGAGTAGAGGATGCTTGCTAGTAGTTTGTGGTGCCTTTAGCAAGCCCTCATTTATTACATTAAGGTGTTGAAACATTTCCTTTTTGTTTCATGGTTTAAGGTTTACACCAAAAATGATAAATTGGGGGTCATTTCAAGTAGGAGGGGCTTTAAAATTGGGGTTAGGGTTTCCAAAATATCATTATATTTATTAAATCTATCATCAAATAGGTAAGAACAAATTCAATTTTAAACGTTTAAAAAAACAAGGTGTGTTGGCCAAAAGGAGTAAGACACTCTTGTGTTTGACTATTTTGACCGTCAAGCATGGAAAAGGGTTGGAGTGCACCACCTAACATCTAAGAGAGGTCCACACATGTGAGGAAGTTAGTTGGGAGTCAGTTATTTACCGCTTGTATTGAGCACACCATTTCATGATGGGACATGGTTTTGTAATGATGGCTTAGGAGGACTCTCTTCCTATAATAGGATGGCACTCCTCTCATTTGTACATGGTTGGAAATGGAATAAAACTCTCATTTTCTCACTATTGGTATGAAATTTTTCCTGTCTCTTAAGTATTTAGTCCCAAGTTAGAAATAGAAGGGATTTTGGGCATGCATATTACATTGAAGGAAGGAGTTAGTGCAACATCAACAAATGCAAGTAAGATTCCTATGTTGTTTCATTGTGAAAATATTTAAGCTAAATTTTGATTATTGGGGTTGACTATTTTCATAATTTAATTCTTACTTCACATTTGAGCTTAGAATTTTTTATTTTTTTTAGTTGCATTACTTATGCTAGAGCTAATACTAGTCTAGATTCTCTTCAATTTCTATACAATCTGGCTTCCTACAGTGATGTTTTTCAAGAATTCACCAAGGAATGTGTAGAAAAATCATAAATACAAGGCAAAAGGGCTTTTGCTTGAGGGTCAAGATAAGACTTCATGCCCAATGGAGGTATTTAGGGCCTTTTCTTTTCTTTTCCAATCGTTTCTTTGAGTTTTTCCTCTAACTTCTGTTTACTTGTAGCCTAGAACTTGTGTATCTTTACCTTTAGAACTAAGTTTCCCTTTTCCTATTTCAATGAGTTAATTTCTTCATCTTTTGTTACAAACAAATTTTGTTTTGCAGGTCGACCATAAGAGATGGCATAATCTCTAGATTGATTTGTTGTTTGTGTGATATTATCTACAAGTCATTCATTTAAAAGGGCTTGATTCCAAATTGGCTTACCTTCTTTTTCTTTGATATAAGGATTTATTGTGTTTGCACAATTTTTTGAACTTAGACCTTGTCATGGTAATTGTCTTTCTCAAGGTTTATCATTTGAATTTAGCATAAATGAAGTTTTGATTTGGTTTCCTTTCACATAGCTTTTCATTTAACTCTAAGCATAATTAAACTCAAGCACTTCAATTTTCAAACATCTAGTGAGTTTTCATGCTTGGAAATGAATGACCAACATTGCCACTTTCTCTCTAGTCTGAGGGTTTATGCTAACATTGCACTATTGACAAGTGGAAAAACAATTTGTAAGCGGACAACAATCTAACCATTCAAATGTATCCATACACCTCGGATTTCTTGAAGATTGTAATTTTATCTTCATATGCAGACAACATGTTTTCTGCTCCGAATTGCAACGAAAGCCTGCAAATCCAAATCAGGAAAAGAATATCTCAACTAAAGCTCGAAGAAGAGCAAACCCAAATATTATATAATAAATACACGTGAAAAATCTAGTCAAATCGATAAGGCAGCGAAGAATTGAATATCATAGAAGGGTACGAAATCTATTGTGAAATCATAAAGATTATGAGCAAAGAAAGAGGAAATAGAGTCCCAAACCTGGCAAGGGAGAATAGTGGCGGGAAAATAAATTTTAATAGGTCCATTTAGATTTTGGAGTAGCCACCAAATTAGATTTTAATAGGTAGTAAAATATTATATATCAATTTATATGGTCGCTTAGGTTTTCATTAAGTTTATTTTTATTTGAGCAAAAGGAGGTCATCTCACATAGAAGTTATATATAATGATGTTGAATATAGGTAATAATGTTAGTCTAATTAGGGCATCAATAAAAACTTTATGACGCCTCTCTAATATATGTAAGTATGTTCATATAAGGAGGGAAAATGGATATGAGTTTTACACATAAGGGAAATATCTATCAATCTTTAAGGAGGTGAAAAATATGCTTAAATATATAAATAATGCTATCAATAACCTTAAATAGTTATAGATAGCCTATTATTCTTTAGGAAGTTCACTTAGAGCTTAAAAATATCCTATTAGAAGCCAACCATAGCTTAAAAGGCCTTCCACATGTTAAGAGAGACATAGGATAAATTTTGACTAAAGGAAATAAGGGGTACAATATGATCAATGTATACCACCTACTCAAATCATGAAGAATATAGTGAAACCATCAAGATGACACACTTCTATGAGAAAAATTATGAAACAACATAGAACAACTCAGATTAAAACTTATAGCCAAAGCATTAAGAGTTAGAACAAAGTGTTTAAGTGAACACAATAAAAATATTACACATTGGACATAATAGGTGTGCTAAGTGTGAGGGAGTGCTAGGATGTGTTGGGGAGTGCCAAAGCATGCCAAGAAATGCAGAGGATGCTAACACGTGCTACATAGCACCAATGGATTGTTAGGCATGCCAGGTGTTATGGCATGTCAAGATGTAAACTTTGTTGCTTAGTTGTATTACGACCACGATTGGATGTGAGCCTTGTATTCGTAACTTGTTAAGTTGTATGAGTTGATATTCAACACAAGTAGTCTAAGATGAGTTATAGGAATTTCTTAGGTGAACAAGGCATTGTCTAGTTGTAGTAATTGTAACTTGGTCAAGCTATCATTATAGTTTGCAAGTTGGTGTTATAGTTGAGGCCGGATTTGGTTGGGTTCCCATGTTGCAAAATATTTAAGGGTAGTTGTGAGGCATGATAGCTAAGGAGTGCCAGTCATGATAAGAAATGAAAAGGTGTACTAACACTTGCTAGACAATGTGAATGCATGCCAAGGAGTGTTGGGGAGTGTTAGGGCTAGGCACACCATTATTTTTTCAATGACTTTGTTGGTTTCCCAAATAGCCAAAAAGGCAAGGCAATATATAAGGGAATAACAACTAGGGAGTGCCAACATGTGCAAAGAAATGCCAAGAAGTCCTAACACGTGCTAGACAGTTCCAATGTATGTTAGGTATGTTGTTGGGGCCTTCGTTTTTAGTTTTTGCAATAAGACCAGATAAGAACAAGTGGCGGGGACGACTAGTTGAGTTGCGAAGCTGATAGATGAGGGGGGGAACAAGAGCCAGGAGTGGTCCAACCATTGCGAAAATGTGGTGGGGGGAGAACAAGAGCAGTTGAGCAAGTAGAGAGCAAAGGCAAGTAAAGGCAGAGTCATCCGAGAAGGAAATAAGTGGAACTGGAAGTCTAGGTGCGAAGCAAAGGATAAAGGGTAGAATAAAGGATGGGAAAGGGTTGGTGATTACTAGTTGTTGATGAACCAAGTGAGACAGGAATCAATGTAGCATTCTTGAGTTGCGGAAGGTGGGTACACCCTTGCTCTATTGGTCTTTGATATGTGGGTTGGGTCATTCTTGCTATTTATGATCAAGCTTTGAGCCTTCTTTACTTATTTATATATTTATTTATATGAAGCATAATGAAAGAGACAATTTGGACCTATGATGTATTGTTGAGTTCTATACTAGTTCTTTAAAATTTTAAAATATATGTCTATATGTTGTATGATTTCCTAAGGTAATGTAAGTAGAATAGTATGGTTCGATTAAAGGAGGTGCTTGATTGTTATGAGTTAAGATAGGTTGCGGGTTGTAGTTCCCTTTATGCCTCATTCTATCCCCTCACACTTCATTCACGGGATGCCTTAGGTGAGACTCCTTACCCTCTTTGGGTAAGGTGAAAATGATGGCATTGTTTTAGACTACAACAGAGCCTTATTTGCCCCTTGTTCCTAAACCCAAGGTCTCTTCCTTGTTCCCATTTTCATGCCAACACATGCCAAGTCACACCAAGTTCTAAGGCATGCAAAGATGTGCCAGGTGTTAGGGTGTGGTGCCAACACATGCTAGGGAGTGTTAGGGAGTGCTAGGAAACATAAGGGAACACTAGTTTCAATTGCATGGAAATGAATGAATAAAAGTGTGTGATAGGGAGTGCTAGCGAGTTCCAAGTGTGCTAAGGAGGGAGTGACAAGGTATGCTAGGCAGTGCCAAGGCATGCTAGAGTGCTAGGGAAGCATGGCAAGATGTACTAAGTTCCAAGGTGTGCCAATGTGTGCTAAGGAGTGTTAGTGAGTGCTAAGGAAACACAAGGGAGAACTAGGTCAAAATGCATGCAAACAAATGAATAAGAGTGTGTGACAGGGAGTGCAACGAGTTTCAGGTGTGTTAAGGAGGGAGTGACATGGTATGATAGATAATGTTAAGTCATGCTAAAGTGAAAGGGTAGCATTCAACCAAGATGTGACAGATACCAGGGTGTGCCAAAGCGTGCTAGGAAGTGTTACAGAGTGCCATGGAAACACAAGGGACCACTAGGTCAAAATAATGCATGGAAATGAATGAATAAGATTTTGTGACAGGAATTTTCATTGAATTCCAGGTGTGTTGAGGGAGTGACAAGATATTCTTTGCAATGTTAAGGCATGCTAGAGGCCAGGGAAACAATATGCCAAGATGTGCCAAGTGCTAGGGTGTGCCAATGCATGCCAGGGAGTGGTAGGGAGTGCCACAAAAACACAAGGGAGAATTAGTTTCAAATGCATGGAAATGAATGAATAAGAGTATGTGACAGGGAGTGCCAGTGAGTTCTATGTGTGTTAAGGAGTGAGTGACAAGGTATGATAAGTAGTACCAAGGAATGCTAGAGTGAAAGGGAGACATGCCAAGATGTGTCAGGTGTTAGGGAGTGTTAGGGAGTGCCATCGAAACACAAGGGAGAACTAGATCAAAATGCATGGAAATGAGTGAATAAGAGTGTGCGATAGGGAGTCTTAGTTAGTTTCAGGTGTGTTAAGGAGGGAGTGGCAAGGTTATATGCTAGGGAGTTACAAGGAAAGATAGATTACTAGGGCATGTCAGGGAGTGCTAGGGAGTGCCAAAGCATACCAAGGAATTTAGAGGGTGCTAACACGTGCCACATAGTGCCAAGGGATTGTTATATGTGCTAGGTGCTATGGCATGTCAAGATGTAATCTATGTTGCTCAACTTTTTTATGGCCACGGTTGGACATGAGCCTTGACATGGTAACTTCTAACTTGTTAATTTTGATAAGTTGAAATTATACATGAGTAGCCTGAGATGAGTTATAGTCAGTTCTCAAGTGAACACAACATAGTCTAGTTGCAGTAACTATAACTTGGTCAAGTTGTTGTAGTTGAGGCAATATTTGGTTGGGTTCCCAAGTCCCAAAAAACGTAAAGGTAGTTGTGAGGGCATTATAGCTAAGGAGTGCCAGGACATGCCAAGGAATGAAAAGGAATGCTAACACATGTCAAACATTGCCAAGGCATGTTGAGGAATGTTAGGGACTGTTAGGGCATCAAAAGGGGGAAATAGTTCAAAATACATGGAAATGAACAAGTAAGTGTGTGCACCAAAAAGTTTCAATGCATTATAGGTGTCTCAAGGAAAAAGTGTGTTAGGCAAAGGTAAAAATAAGAATTGTAGGAGGAAATCCTATGGTTAAAATTATAAGGGGTTGGTCAAACCAGTTTTAGACAAAGGGAGACTCTGGGTTGGGCATAACATTGTTTTTCCAATGACTTGGTTGGGTTCCTAAGTCACAAAATTAGTAAAGCTATCTATGAGGGCATGACAATTAGGCAGTGCCAATGTGTGAAGGGAATTCCAGGAAGTACTAACACATGCTAGACAATTGCAAGGCATGTTAGGCATGCTAAGACAAGCCAAATGCTAAGGCATGCTAAGATGTGCATGTGTCAGGTGCCAGTGTGTGGCGTGAATACATGCTAAGGAGTGTTAGGGCCAAGTGCCAAGGAAACACAAGGGAACACTAGCTTCAAATGCATGGAAATGAAGTGTCAATGAGATCCACGTGTGCTAAGGAGGGAGTGACAAGGTATGCTATGCAGTTCCAAGGCATTCTAGAGTGCTAGGGAAGCATACCGAGATGTGCCAAGAGCCAAGGTGTGCTAATGCATGCTAAGGCGTGTTAGGAAGTTCTAGGGAAACATAGGGAAGAACTAGGTCAAAATGAATGAAAATGAATGAATAAGAGTGTGTGACAAGGAGTGTAAAGAGTTCCAAGTGTGCTAAGGAGAGAGTGACATGGTGTGCTAGGTTGCGCTAAGTCATGCTAGATTTCTAGGGTGACATGCATCCAAGATGTGCCAAGTGCTAGGTTGTGTCAACATGTGGTAGGAAGTCTTAGGGAGTGCCAGGGAAACACAAGGGAGCATTAGGTAAAATTAATGCATGCAAAAGAACAAATAAGATTTTGTGACAGGAAGATTCAGTGAGATACGGGTGTGTTGAGGGAGTAATAAGGTATGGTAGGGAGTGATAAGAAATGATAGAGGCCAAGGTAACATGACAAGATGTGTCAGATGTTAGGGTGTGCTAATGCATGCCACAGAGTGTTATGGAGTGCCAAGGAAACAGAACAATCACTAGTTTCAAATACATGGAAATGAATGATTAAGAGTGTGTGACAATGAGTGTTAGTGAGTTCTAGGTGTGGTAAAGAGGGAGCGACAAGATATGTTAGGTAGTGCTAAGGAATTCTAGAGTGATAGGGCAACATGCCAACATGTGCTAGGTGCTAGGGTATGCCAATGTGTGCCAACGAATGTTAGGGAGTGCCATAGAAACACTAGGGAGAACTAGTTCAAAATGAAAGGAAATGAAGAGATAAGAGTGTGTGATAGCGAGTGTCAATGAGTTCCAAGTGTTCTAAAGAGGGAGTGACAAGGTTAAATGCTAGGAAGTGCTAAGGCATACTAGAGTGCCAGGGCATGTTAGGGAGTGCTAGGGTGTGCTAGGGAGTGCAAAGCATGCCAAGAAATGCAAGGGATGCTAACACACACCACACAGGGCTAAGGGATTGTTAGACATGCCAGGTGTTATGGCATGTCAAGATGTAAACTGTGTTGCTTAGTTGTTTTATGGCCATGGTTGGACATGAGCCTTGAATTGGTAAGTTTTTCACTGGGATGAGTTGAGATTACACATAAGTAACCTAAGATGTGTTATAGGAAGTTCTTAGGTGAACAAGTCATAGTCTAGTTGTGGTAATTATAACTTGGTTAAGTTTTTGTAGTCGAGGCAGGACTTGGTTGGGTTCCCAAGTCTCAAAAAATGTAAGGGTAGTTGTGAGGGAATGATAAATAAGGAGTGCCAGGGCATGCTGAGGAATGAAAACGTGTGCTAACACATGGAAAAAAATGTTAATGGATGTTGAGGAGTGTTAGCGAGTGTCAGGGGAACACAAAGGAGAACTAGGTCAAAATGCTTGGAAATGAACAAATAAGAGTGTGTTCCAAGGAGTGTCAGTGAATTACAAGTGTTACACAGCAATTTTTCACTGCCTTCACCCAGTCCTCCTACTGTGTCATGTGTCCAAGTAAGACATGCTCATACTGAACAAATGCTCTCTTATGTTGCCAAGTGACCCACTTTTCCTAAGTTTTATGCCTCATCGCGAGAATGGACTTAATATACGCGATTGACAATGGTCGTAAGTAGTCCAGCCATGCTTCCAGCGCGGAAGTACATCTATTTCCCGTGACAGTCCGATTTCATGCTCTGATGAGAGGTTACTTGCTATCTTTAGCGACGATCTAACTAGCTACATTGCCTACTAGTGATGTCAGCACTAAAGCTTAGTTATAAACTCGTGATGATCTAGATTGGGTGAATTCATTCCAACAGTCGGCCTTCTGGATGTATCCAGACTTGGTTGTTGGCATAGTTTTTATCACCCTTCCTCCTCTAGTACATAATTTCCATCATTTGTGCTACCTTCCTTGGGGATAAGCTCTCTCTTCCACCTTTCATGGAGACTCCTTCTCCTATTTAAACACTCACCTTTGATACGATCAGCTAGTTAGTAATTTCTTGGATTGAGTAGTGTTGTTAGTGCTTTTGGGTTTGATAGATAGCTGGTGTGGGTGTGACAAGTGTGGGATTGTTGATAGCTTGTGGAAGGTTGTGAAGTGCCCTTAATTTTGTGTAAGAGTTTATGAGTGAGAGAGAGATTTTGCATGTGGGGAGATCCATCTTCAAAGAGTGAATTCTTGAGGAACATGTTGGTTGGACCCTCTGAGAAGGCTTGTGACGTCAAGACTTTGGTTGTAAGCTTGCTCTTATTTCATTATTAATACAATCAATGATGTTTTCCTATGTCTTGTATGTAATTTCCTTGATAGCTCATGACTTCTTGACTTTGTGAGTAAATAGATCATTGTTGTTTTCTGGTTACATGCTTTGTTGTATTTCCTTTGCATTGTTTTAGGTTGATCACTCATTAAGGAGAAGGAAGCGAAAGTTGGAGCAGCGCAATGGAACTTCATCGACCACCGATTGAGGTAGGCCTCCAACTATGACTGTTTAAGGAAATCTATTGTTGATCTATTTTTGCTGTGACTAGACCCACTCTAGAGCTAGAGGGGTTGCCTCTATTTGTAGAGGAAACACTTTCCTGCATCACAAGTTGGCGACTCCACTGGGGAGTCTGTCCTATGTTCTTCTCTTTTTTGCTCTTGTTTTGATTTCGATTTGGTTTCTCTTGAGTTTTGGGGATTAACTATCAGTCTTTTGGGTCACCTAGATCGGCCTGGGGAATCCCTCTATTGTCTGTTGGGTTGACTGGTTTTTGTTTGGGAGTTTTTTGTTCATTTGCTATTGTTTTTAACATCATTGCGGAAAATAGTTTAACAGTCGCGCTGACTTTGCGCTCACTCTTTTGTAAAGTCCTGTGTGTCGCTGAATACCGTCGCACAATTGTGACGAATCTTGAAATAATTGCGTCGCAGGAAAGACGTGTACTTCTGCCATGACGTCGCTCTGTTGCTACAAGTAATTGCTGATCAGCGCTAGTTTCTTGTTCTCTCCTCATGATTATTCCTGTAGAATTGATTTTTTCAATTCTGCCTCCTGATTTCACCAATCTTGTTGGTCCCTTGCTCTTTTTCTCTTGCTTAGTAGCTTCTTTTTCATTGTTTATGGTTAAGGCACTTTTTATTGGGCTTTTTTGAATGAATCTTGCATTTTTGCCTATGTGACCTAGTTCATTCTTTCAAGTTCTTGAATCAATTGGCTTGGTTGCTGGTTTGCCCAAGGTTCGTTTGCAACTTTCTGTTGGTTTGATTGAGCCTTCCCCATTGCTTGTTTCTGGTTGATTTTTAGTGATAATTATTGAACCAATATTTGGTATTGATTCGATTTCTTTTCACTACCGAACATAGATCACAATTGTTTGGATCGACTGGTTTTTCCATGCTTTCTTGTTTGTTTCTTTTAAATTTAAAAAACATCAAAATCATTTAGTATACGAAATTGAAAGTGAATTTTCATTTCAAGGTCTCATATTGGAAAGAAAATGATAAAATCTCTCATTAGTAGTATCCATGCACTGTAGGGATTGATGTTCATATGCATTGAGTGACTGCATTCGTTTATCTTGGTTTTCTTGGTTTGGGAATGATTTCTCTACCCTCCTGTAGGTAGGTGTTCATTGAAGTGAAAGATGTTTTACTCATACGGTAGGGCCTGGAAATTGAAAAATAATTCAAGATCAACTTTAAAATGAACTGAATAAACCTAACAACACATTGGAACATAACACTCATTACTCAGAGGTCTAGGCTAGAGACGTGCTCTGGCGTCGTTAAACCTAGTCACTGTTGTTTTCACTCAAGGTTGGGTGATTCCTCCTTTTGTGACTCAATAGCGGTCTAGTACGGAATTGTGCTCCCATGTACCATCGAGTATATGTTGGGAAACCCCACTAGGTTATCATCCTATATCCTTAGGAAGCCATGTTTGTCGCCTTACAAACCATAACACACTGAACACAACATTCGAAAAGATTGACTGTTGTACGGAAAGTCCTTGGTTTTCATATGACTACCAAGGTGTATATGCAGTTTTACGGGTTGTTTGGTAAACCTTTTGCCCAGTTCTCTAGAATAGTCACTATCATTCCTTTTCGGACTCCTTAAAAGAAAAGGTCCATCTGAGCACTTGTCCTTTCAGGCTCATTAAACCTCGAAAGAGATAGAGTCACCTTTTCGTCCTTTTCTTGACTCTTGAAACATGAAAAGGTCAAGTTTTGTTCCTGCGTTATAAAATTTACTGCCCACAAAATATTCCTGGTAATAGTTCGAATTCTTCATTACAGTTCGAGTATTTTTTCAGGCTCGTTCCCAATGGCAACTTTCCCCGAGTCTACTGGCCAAGGTCTTCCCCCAGATGGGAACCCTAGTCCTTTTCCTTCTTTTGGAAATATCGGTGCTCCATACATGGCAACATTGTCTTTGCATAGGTTAACCATCGGTTTGCTCATGTGGTTGTTTTCAAGCTCGGTGGTCCCGAGCGTCATGACTCCTATTCCACCATCTTCTTCATCTGAACCATGACACGATGATTCCAAGGTTGAGTCTATGCCTTCTTCTCCTATTTCTTCCTCGTCCTCTCCTCCTTCGCTTGGTGAAAGTTTAACATCTAGTAACCAAGAGACTAAGTAGAAGAAGAAGAAGTTCGATAAACCCGAGGCCACCTGTGCAGCTACTGCTCCGAGTATACCTTAGGTCAGACCACCTTCTACTCCTTCGCGGAAGGTTAAGTTTCCTTGTACATTGTGCAAGGGTGACCATCTTCTTCGTGATTGTCCTGGCATTCCTAGGATCTTAGAAGTATGGTCTCGCGATCTGGATCATCCCTCATTGTCCTCTGAAGCTCATGACGATGCTACCCTATCAACTGGAAATGGTATGAAGAAAGGGAAGATTTGATTCCCCAGTAGACTCTGTGAGGGAAACCATTCCCTTCACCTTTGTCCGCTCATGGATAAAGCTTCCTTTGTTTTGGAAAGTCTTACAGCTTCTTCACCCCAATTTCCCGTTGGTTATGAGAGGCTCTCTTCAGACCCTCCCCGCATTGACAAAGAGATTGACTTAGATTCTTCTCTTGTCCATCCTCCTCTTGGGTTCACCACCTGTTGATCACTCTATTTCAGAAGAGCATCATGCTCATGTTCTTCTCGTCTCGTTAGATTCTCTTGAGTCCGAGAACGACCCTCCTATCCCTACTGATCAAGAGAGTCCTTCTTCAGTTCCTGTAGAGTATGGGGGAAATCATATGCTACCCCCACCAAGTAGTTTGGTCGTTTCCTTCAACTGGAGTCACTTGATTGCTTCCCGCCTTCCATCCTATGTGCCTTTCCAGATTACAGTACATGCCTATGATAAGGGAGTACTTGGCACTGTCTTGGATGAGGGTGCATCTATTAGTCTTATGCCTTCCACTACTTGGCAATCTTTGGGCTCCCCAAAGCTTGTGCCAGTCACACAGAATTTGTTGGCGTTCAACGGAGGAACTTGTCAACCTTTACGGATTCTTCTGAAGTTCCCTGTTACTTTGGGAGGAAAAATAGTCTATATATACGTAATGGTTGTCCAAGGCGCTTTAGATTTCAGTCTTCTCCTTGGCCGTGACTATGTTTATGCCACGGGAGCTCTTGTTTCTTCACTTTTTCGTGTGGTTCGTTTTCCACACGATGGAAGAATGGTGACCATCAATCAATTATCATTCTTTAGTCCCCCGGTGCCTCCTACGCAGTCATTGTTCCCTATCAGTTCTTGCTCGCAAGCAGTACCTTCCTTGTCGCAGGTCAATTATGTGGCTACCCGTTCCGTCTCCACCTCTGTTGATGATTATGCAGATGGTCTCGTACATCATGTACTGGGGGAATTGGAACCGGATCTTCCAATGAAATAGGAGCAAACATACAACCAAAGTCTTGATGTTGCAAGCATTCTCAGAGGGTCCAACCAGTGTATTTCTCAAACATTCACTCTTTGAAGATGGGTCTCTCAACATACAAAATCTCTCTCTCACTCATAAGTCTTAACACAAAGTTAAGGGCACTTCACAACCTCCCACAAGCTATCAATAATCCCACACTTGTCACACCCACACCAGCTATCTATCAAACCCAAAAGTACTAACAACACTACTCAATCCAAGATTTTTTCCAACTAGCTGATCATATCAAAGGTGAGTGTTTAAATAGGAGAAGGAGGCTCCATGAAAGGTGGAAGAGAGAGCTTATCCCCAAGGAAGGTAGCACAAAGGACGAAACTGCCATACCAGAGGAGGAAGGGCGACACAAACTATGCCAACAACCAGGTCTGGAGACATCCAGAAGGCCGACTGTTGGAACGAATTCGCCCAATTTGGATCATACGCGAGTTTATAACTAAGCTTTAGTGCTGACATCACTAGTAGGAAATGTAGCCAGTCAAACCATTGCTAAAGATCGCAAATAGCCTCACACCGGAGCATAAAATCGGACCGTCGCGGGAAACAAATGTATTTCCGCACTGGAAGCGCGACTGGGCTATTTACGACCGTTGTTCATCACGTATATTAAGTCCATTCTCGCGATGAGGCATAAAACTTAGGAAAAGTGGGTCACTTGGCAACATAAGAGAGCATTTGTTCAGTATGATCACGTTTTAGTTGGACACATGACACAATGCGAGGACTGGGGTGAATGCAGTGACAAATTACTGTGTAATAGATGCCCCCCAAAGTATGAAGCCTGAGAGAGTGGGAGGGGTTAAATGCTTTACGAAACTGACTGAGCTGGAACACCATCCAGAAGAACCTGCAGGCAGAAGTACAACTGATATCTCTGATAGTGAAATACATGTAGTCTAGGCATGGGTGTAACCATCCAAAATACATATGAACTAGGTCTGTGGTATGGACATAGCCATCCAGCTAATAAGACCATATATAATGACAAAGGTATGGTCGCAACCATCCATCAATGAGTCATGTAATCACAAACCAATCCACGTAGCCCGAACATGTGTAATCTGAGTTCGGAGTCTTGAAACCCAACCAACCATAGTACAAATTCTAGCATGTGAATAGATGCGCTGAGGTCGAGCATGATAGAAAGTCACTTGATTACCGGTCGATGATGAAAACTGTGAACAAGCGCGAGAGAAACCACCAATAATGCCAATGGTTCTCAAGGTACTGTCCAATACAAACCATGAAGTGTGAAAAAGGAGCTGAAGTCGAACACTCGCGGAATCACCCAATCGACGACCAATGATGAAAGTCGACCGTCAGGCATAAAGAACTTTCCATTAAGGCATGCAAGCTCCAAGGTACCAATGGGGATCTCTAGATCAGTCTCCTAGATAATGAGATGATCTCGACAAGAGACTATCCATCGCAGGAGGGCCATAATGTTTTCCCCATCAATGATACGAGATAAGGAACAAGTGGTAGATGGTGAAACAGAGTATCAAAGGAGGAGGTAAGGATGTAAACTGCAGAAGGAGTATACTCTTGAACATATCGACAACACGACTCCGGAGGGTGGCAGCATTTAGGTACCAAGGGATCAAAGGCTTGATGGAAACAACATGGATCAGATGGAATAAGGCTAATTAGCAACCCAAAACCTTGGAAGGCCAAATGAGAATGTATGGATATCCCAACCCGACAAGAAGCAAAAGTGTCGATGTTCAAGAGTGACTAGCTACCGCAGGTAACCAATGAAAATTTCCAAATTTTCCCCCACCATTGCTGGCGAGTACCCCAATTATTTTTGAAAACAATCTTGAAGGGGATAACATATGCTTGTAATATAAGTTCGACCTTTGGTCGAATCCAACCTAGTAATAGTTTAACGAGCCCTAGGGAGGAGAAGCTTGAGTCTCGTCATGGTGACGAGTCCAATGTCGTTAGGTTTTAACGAGCCTGACATAGGCAAAACTCAGAGTATTTTTCATGTTTAGAGAGTTTGAAAAAGACACAGAAAAGAAAACTCCAGGCGGGGTCCTTTTTCATAGATTTGTGTCTCTCGAGCCCGAAAAAGTATAAAACAATACTCGAGAGAACCGCTTGACCATTACGATCAAGGAGTACTTTTCGTAATTAGTGGCCCCGATCTGAAAAAGTAAAAAACTATTGAAGACACGTCGTTTCATAACCAGTATTGAACCCGAAACGACAAAGGTCTGGCGATATTTTCACATTTATATGGTCGGAAAAGACCCCAAAGCAGACCTCCATTTTTATTCTCTTTAACGAGTCGAAAAGGGAAAAATACTCAGCAATATTTTCATTTTTTACGAGTCAGAAAAGAGCTTAAAGGAGACTCGTCCTGGAGGAACGAGTGGTATAAAGGGTAGCAACTAGTTCCAGCAATGGTGGAACTGCTCAAAACATGTAATGGTCAATAGGCAGGCTGATAAAACAACTCATCGCTGCGGTTCCTCACGAAAGGAAAAAAAAACAAAGTGAAAGCACATGATCAGACAAAGAGATGGTGGTAATGGAATGAAACAACCAAGGCTCATCTAGTAGAATTTAGCGGATAAACGGCAATCACGAGATGTAAATCAGGTATGGGTTCATTTTTACACAAGATTGAACCCTGGAGAACTCTGCTTGGATTCGGTTTCATGTTTACACAATATTGAAACGAAAAAATATGCTTGTTATGAGTTCGCATGCCCCCAGCATAACAACACAAATCGAGATACATGCCCCCAAGCTTCATTGCATTCAACGAGGTGGATGGAATGAAGATTCACTTTCGAGGATCTTGGAAAGAATCAACTTGGATTTTACGAGATCTTAATCAAAGACTCGATTGTTTCATTTTGTAATGAGGTTAACACAGTAAAAGAACTATCCTCATAACCCTTGTTTCATTTTTTAACAAGGTTGACACAAGATCAAGAACTTTCCTCAAGACTCCTTGTTTCATTTTTTAATGAGGTTGGCACAGGAACAAACTATCCTCGGGACTCCTTGTTTCATTTTTTAACGAGCTTGACAAAAGACAAGGAACTATGCTCCACACCCCGATTTTCATTTTTTGACGAGGTTGACACAGGAACGAACTATCCTCAGGCCCTTGTTTCATTTTTTAACGAGGTTGACACAAGATCAAAACTATACTCAGGCCCACGCTTCATTTTTTAACGAGGTTAACACAAGATCAAAAATATCCTCGGGACTCTTGTTCATGGGCCATACGAGAACATGGCTCCCAAGAGGTCTTCATAGGATGGAAGAAACGCACTCTGGGAGGAATACATTTCATGATGCACTAATGATAGATTGGGTTCCAAGGTTGAGCCTATGCCTTCTTCCCCTATTTCTTCCTCCTCCTCTCCTCCTTCGCCTGGTGAAAGTTTCACATCTAGTAACCAGGAGACTAGGAAGAAGAAGAAGAAGATGAAGAAGAAGGAGAAGTTCGATAAGCATGAGGCCACCTGTGCAGCTACTGCTCCGAGTACATCTCAGGTCGGACCACCTTCTGCTCCTCCGCAGAAGGTTAAGTTTCCTTGTAAATTGTGTAAGGTTGATCATCTTCTTCGTGATTGTCCTGGCATTCCTAGGATCTTAGAAGTATGGTCTTGAGATCCGGCTCATCCCTCATTATCCTCTGAAGCTCATGATGATGCTACCCTATCAACTGGTAGTGGTATGAAGAAAGGGAAGATTCGATTCCCCTGTAGACTATGTGAGGGCAACCATTCCATTCACCTTTGTTCACTCATCGATAAAGCTTCCTTTGTTTTGGAAAGTCTTACAGCGTCTTCACCCCAATTTCCCATTGGTTATTAGAGGCTCTCTTCAGACCCTCCCCCCATTGACAAAGAGATTGACTTAGATTCTTCTCTTGTCTGTCCTCCTCTTTCTGAGCCTGGCTGTGTTAAGCCTGTTCCAGACCAAACCTTGGTCGGGGAGAGTGTCAAATTGGGTTCACCACTTGTTGATCACTCTGTTTCGGAAGAGCATCATGCTCATTTTCTTCTCATCTCATTAGATTCTCCTGAGTCCGAGAACGACCCTCCTATCCTTGCTGATCACGAGAGTCCTTCTTCGGTTCCTGTAGAGCATGGGGGAAATCATATGATACCCCCACCAAGTAGTTCGGTCGTTTCCTTCGACTGGAGTCACTTGACTGCTTTTCGCCTTCCATCCTATGTTCCTTTCTAGATTACAGTACATGCTTATGATAAGGCAGTACCTGACACTCTTTTGGATGAGGGTGCGTCTGTCAGTGTTATGCCTTCCACTACTTGGCAAGCTTTGGGCTCCTCACAGCTTGTGCCAATCACACAGAATCTGTTGGCGTTCGACGGAGGAACCTGTCAACCTTTAGGGATCCTTCCGAAGTTCCCTGTTACTTTGGGAGGAAAAATCGTCTATATAGATGTAATAGTTGTCCAAGGCGCTTTAGATTTCAGTCTTCTCCTTGGCCGTGACTATGTTTATGCCATGGGAACTATTGTTTCTTCACTTTTCCGTGTGGTTTGTTTTCCACACGATGGAAGAATGGTGACCATCGATCAATTATCATTCTTTAGTCCCCCGGTGCCTCCTGCGCAGCTGTCGTCCCCTATCGGTTCTTGCTCGCAAGCAATACCTTCCTTTCCGAAGGTCAATTATGTGGCTACTCGTTCTGTCTCCACCTCTGTTGATGATTATGCAGATGGTCTCGTACATCATTTGATGGGGGTCTGCTTTGGGCTCTTTTCCGATCATATAAATGTGAAAAGATTACTGAACCTTTTTTGTTTCAAGTTTGATACTGGTTACGAAAGGACGTGTCTTCGATCACTTTTTTACTTTTTTGGATCAGAGCCACTAATTTTGAAAAGTACTCCTTGATCGTAATGGTCAAGCGGTTCTCTTGAGTATTGTTTTATACTTTTTCGGGCTCGAGAGACACAAATCTACGAAAAAGGACCCCCCTGGAGTTTTCTTTTCCATGTCTTTTTGAAACTCCCTAAACATGAAAAAGACTCCGAGTTTTACCTGTGTCAGACTCATTAAACCCTGATGGGATTGGACTCATCACCATGACGAGACTCGAGCTTCTCCTCCCTAGGGCTCGTTAAACTATTACTAGGTTAGATTCAACCAAAGGTCAAACTTATATTACAAGCATATGCTATCCCCTTCAAGCTTGTTTTCAAAAATAATTGGGTTAATCACCAGCAATGGTGGGGGAAAATTTGGAAATTGTCATTGGTTACCCGCGGCAGCTAGTCACTCTTGAACATCAACACTTTTGCTTCTTGTCGGGTTGGGATATCCATACATCGTCATTTGGCCTTCCGGGGTTTTGGGTTGCCATTTAGCCTCATTCCATCTGATCCATGCTGTTTCCATCAAGCCTCTGATCCCTTGGTACCTAAATGTTGCCACCCTCCAGAGTCGTGTCGCCGATATGTTCAAGAGTATACTCCTTCTGTAGTTTACATCCTTACCTCCTCCTCTGATACTATGTTTCGCCATCTACCACTTGTTCCTTATCTCGTGTCATTGATGTGGGAATCATTATGGCCCTCCTGTGACGAATCATCTCTTATCGACATCAGCTCATTATGCAGGAGACTAATATAGAGATCCTCGTGGTACCTTGGAGCTTGCGTGCCTTAATGGCAAGTTCTTCGCACCTAACAGTCGACTTTTCATCATTGGTCGTTAATTGGGTGATTCTGTGAGTGTTCGACTTCAAATCCCTTTTCACACTTCATGCTTTGTACTGGATAGTACCTTGAGAACCATTGGCATTATTGGTGGTTTCTCTCATGCTTGTTAACGGTTTTCATCATTGACCGGTAATCAAGCAACTTTCTATCATGCTCGACCTTAGCGCATCTATTGCATGCTAGAATTTGTACTATGATTGGTTGGGTTTCAAGACCCCGAACTCAGATTACACATGTTCGGGCTACGTGATTGGTTCGTGATTACATGACTCATTGATGGATGGCTGCGACCATACCTGAGTCTTCATGGATGGCTGCAACCATACCTTTGTCATTATATATGGTCTTACTAGCTGGATGGCTGCGTCCATACCATAGACCTAGTTCGTATGTATTTTGGATGGCTGCGCCCATGCCTAGACTACATGTATTTCACTACCGAAGATATCAGTTGTACTTGCACTTGAAGGTTCTTCCAAATGGTGTTCCAGCTCAATCAATTTCGTAAAGCATTTCACCCCTCCCACTCTCTTGAGCTTCATCTTTTAGGGGGCATCTGTTACAAAGTAATTTGTCACTGCCTTCACCCCAGTCCTCCTACTGTGTCATGTGTCTAAGTAAAACATGCTCATACTGAACAAATGCTCTCTTATGTTTCCAAGTGACCCACTTTTCCTAAGTTTTCTGCCTCATCGCGAGAATGGACTTAATATACGCGATGGACAATGGTCGTAAATAGTCCAGCCACACTTCCAGTGTGGAAGTACATCTGTTTCCCGCGACGGTCCGATTTCATGCTCCGGTGCGAGGTTACTTGCTATCTTTAGCAACGATCTAACTGGCTACATTGCCTACTAGAGATGTCAGCGCTAAAGCTTAGTTATAAACTCACGATGATCCAGATTGGGCGAATTGGTTCCAATAGTCGGCCTTCTGGATGTCTCCAGACCTGGTTGTTGGCATAGTTTGTGTCGCCCTTCCTCCTCTGGTATGGCAGTTCCGTCATTTGTACTACCTTCCTTGGGGATAAGCTCTCTCTTCCACCTTTCATGGAGACTCCTCCTATTTAAACACTCACCTTTGATATGATCATCTAGTTGGTAATTTCTTGGATTGAGCAGTGCTGTTAGTTCTTTTGGGTTTGATAGATAGTTGGTGTGGGTGTGACAAGTGTGGGGTTGTTGAGGGCTTGTGGAAGGTTGTGAACTGCCCTTAACTTTGTGTAAGAGTTTATGAGTGAGAGAGAGATTTTGTATGTGGGGAGATCCATCTTCAAAGAGTGAATGCTTGAGGAACATGCTGGTTGGACCCTCTGAGAAGCCTTGTGACGTCAAGACTTTGGTTGTAAGCTTCATCTTATTTCATTATTAATACAACTAATGATGTTTTCCTATGTCTTGTATGTAATTTACTTGATAGCTCATGACTTCTTGACTTTATGAGTAAATAGATCATTATTGTTTTCCAGTTACGTGCTTTGTTGTATTTCCTTTGCATTGTTTCAGGTTGATCACTCATTAAGGAGAAGGAAGCGAAAGCTAAAGTAGTGCAACGGAACTTCATCAACCACCAGTTGAGGTAGGCCTCCAACTATGAATATTTAAGGAAATCTATTTTTGATCTGTTTTTGTTGTGACGAGACCCACTCTAGGACTAGAGGGGTTGCCTCTGTCTGTAGAGGGAACACTTTCTTGCATCACAACAGGTGTCCCAAGGATGAAGTTTTTTAGGAGAAGTTTAGAATAGGACTTGCAGGAGGCAAGCCTATGGTTGTGATAAAGCGTGGAAAAAGAAATTTTAGAAAAAAAATTGACTTTGGGTTGGGCACAATATTGTTTTTCTAACGAATTGGTTGGGTTACCAAGTGGAAAAAAAAGTGAGGCTATATATGAGGGCATGAAAACTATGGAGTGACAAGGTGTTCTAGGGGATGTAAGGTTCGCAAGTCGTGGAAAAATGTAATACTAGCTACGAGGGCATGACTGCCAAGGTGTGTTAGGAAATGATAGGGCATGATAACATGTGCCAAATAGTACGAAGGCATGTCAAACAAGCTAATATGTTCCAATTGTTAAGGCCTGCCAAGATGTGCAAGGATGTAAAAATGCATTTCAGGGATTGCCAAGGAAAGAAAAGGGAGGAAAAAGTTAAACTACAAGGAAATGAACACATAATAGGGTTAATAAGTCATCAATTTACCTTTTCCATGAGGGGCGTGCTAGGTAAACCAACACTAGGTGCCAATAGGTGCCAAGTGCCAAGTGTGAGTGCATTCTAAGTGTAAAATATTCCTTTGTTGCTTCTCATCTACTTTCCAATAATTGATCTCAAATAACTTTAATATTAAACCATGCCAAAGTATACCAAGTCATCTCAACACATGCCAAACATGCTAAGACTTGTTAAGTGCCAACACGTGCCAAGTACAAATGTGTGCCAGGGAGTGTGAAGCATGCTATGAAGTGGCATAACATGTCGAAGAGTCTTAAGGTGTGATAGAGAGTGCCAATGAATGCTAAGGAGTGTTAGAGAGTACTAGGACAACACAAGGGAGCACTAGGTCAAAATGCATGGAAGTGAATGAAAATGAGGGTGTGTTAGGGAGTGTCAATGAGTGTTAGTTGTCATGCCAAGGAGGGAGTGACAAGGTATGCTAAGCACAGGTAAGGCATGCCAGGGAATATCAGGGTGTGTCAAGAAGTGCTAGATTGTGCTAAGTAGTTCCAGGGTATGCTAACATGTTCCAAATAGTGCCAAGGCATGCCAAGACATGTTAGGTGCTAAGACATGCTAAGATGTGCAGGGTGCTAGAGTATGCCAATATGCGTCAAGGAGTTTCAAGGAAACAAAAGGAATAACCAAGATAAAATGAAAGGAAATGATCACATAAGAGGGTTAATAAGTTAGGAATTTCTATTTTTCAAAAGGTGCATGTTAGACACACTAATAATATATTCCAATACATGCCAAGTGCCAATGTGTGCCAAGTGTTAATGTATGTGTGGTGTAGGTAAATTCTCAGTGTGGACACAAACAATTCCTCTAGCCCGAGAGAGAGGGTATAGCCACAAACAAACTATTTATGGAAAATATCCTTAATCTAGAATCAACTAAGAGGGCCTAACTCTTAGAACACTATTCTGCTTGGTGATGATCCTGCTTCCTCACTCCAGTTGTCTTCCGTTTCCTTCCTTCGAATACCTAGAAAAAATAAACAACAACAAGAAGAAATGTGATAACATACAATATTGTATTCAACCTACTTAATAGGTCAAGGAAAATTAAGCCATAAAGATGTAAAATGACACTTCATGTAGGAAATCAATCAATAGTTTCATTTATATAAATAAGAAAGAGATTACAACTGGCGCCTTGACGTTGTTGGTCTCCTCCGACATATTCGGGTTCCCACACTTCTGCTAGCACTTCATGGATAGCCCCAAAATTGGAAGCTTTAAGGCCTCTTTCCCTCTAGTCTCAAACCAAACTAAAATCACACTATTCTCCCTCAAACATACACTAGAAATATACAAGCTATAGATGACTTGCTGGTTATTCAAACTTGCTCCAAAACTCCAACTAGATTTTGCTTGGGAAAAAGAGAGGTTTATATAGCTAGAATTGATGGGATATGGTTCCTCTCATCATGGGAGAAGGTCTTATCTATTAATTTTTTTCCATCCTAATAGGGGAAAGGAGACCAAACTGATTTCCTTGGCTCTATCCAGCCAACCATCTACCAGACTTCCATTACGATGCTTGTAGACATAGAAGCTTTGGCTCCTTATTTAAAAACCTTCCAAAAGAGGATTGACATGACTAGAAAAGGGCTCAGTCACTCTGATCAGCTTGAGGGCTACTTTTAACCACTGTAAATCAGAGTGAGGAGAAAAATGGTCAATAACACCAGTCTTGTAAACTGGGATAGAAGAAAGATTCTTGGGAAATGGTGTAAAGGGATTTATTCTGTTCATGAAAAGGGACATACCAGGAGTTTCTTCATGATGGGAAAGCATGCCGGGTATGTTGTAGAGGTCCTCGAGGATCTTAAATAGGGAGTACAGGGACAATGACAAAATGTTGTGTAACAGATGCCCACTAAAGCGTGAAGGCCGAAGTAGAGTGGGGTGAAATGCTTTACAAGTGGAAGCAAGGAATCGGAGTCCATCATTAGAAAACCTACAAGCAAGCATAAATACATATACATCACTGAAAAAGCTAAATAATGATACATGAATCGTGGTATGGATGCAACCATCTAGAGAATGATCATGTAGATGGATCCAAGGCATGGGCAAAGCCACCTAGTAGAAGGGATCATAACGAAACCAAGGTAAGGTCGGAACCATCCATCTGAAAGAGACATGTATGTCAACATGACCAGGTCACATTGCCTCACAACCTGGACTTGTGTAATCTTAGCCTAGGGTCTTGCGCTCCAAACGACCCGATCAAAGTACAAATCCTAAAATGTGAATGAATGTGTTGAAGTGGAACATGCTAGGAAGTCGCTTGATTACTGCTAAATGCTGAGAGTCGTTAACAAGCGCAAGAGAAACCACCAATAATGAAAATGGATCTCAAGGTACTGACAACATAGTTCACAAAATGTTAATAAAGAACTAATTTTGAACACCCGTGAAATCACCCGATCGAAAGCCAATGATGTGAACTTGCTGTCGAGTGCGAAGAACTTGCCATTAGGGCATGCAAGCTATAAGGTACTCGAAGGGAGTCTCTTGGCCAGCTTCCTGGATAATGAGATGAAGTCGATAGGAAGCGACCATGTTGAAGGAGGGCCATGATGTATCCCACATCATCGACATGAGACAAAGGGATGAAAGTGATTTCAAATGATACAGAGAATTAAGAGTAAGTGTAACTAGAGAAAGAATGACTCTTGAATATATTGGTGACACGATTCTGGAGTTTGGTAGTTGTTGGATCCATAGGATTGGTGGCCATGATGATGTGGTAGAGATTAAATGGAAGAAAAAAATGAGTGGCCCAAACTAGGAAGGTCAAGTGAAAAGGAGGATATCCCAACCTGACACGAAGAAAAAAGTGTCATGTTCAAGAATGAGCTGCCAACATGATTGATAAAATTTCCAAATTTCTCCCCACCATTTCTGGCAGGTACCCAAATTATTTTTTATCACAAGCTTGAAGGGGATAGAATATGCTTGCACTATAAGTTCATCCTCCGGATGAATCTGACCTAGTAAGTTTAATGAGCCCTAGGAAGGAGAAGCTCACACTTGTCATGGCGACGAATCCAATGTCATTTAATGTTTTAATGAGTACAACAAAGGGGTAACTCGATATCTTTTTCATGTTTAGAGAGTTTGAAAAAGACATGAAAAAGAAAAATCCACATGGTCCCTTTTCGTACATTTGTGTCTCTCGAGCCCAAAAAGGTAGAAAACAATACTTGAGAAAACCGCTTGACCATTTTAGCCAAGGAGTACCTTTTTCGTAAATAGTGCATCCTAGCCCGAAAAAGGGTTAAACGTATACTGGGTGAACGACGTTTCATTGCCTTTAACGAGTTCAAAATGAGAAGAGATCGACAATATTTTCATGTTTAAAGAGTCGGAAAAGAGCTTGAAAGCAGACCCCCCATTTTATTCTCTTTTACAAGTCAAAATGGGAAAAATACTTGGCAATCTTTTCATTTGAGTTTTATGAGTCGAGAAAAGAGTTGAAATGCGCCTCTAGTATCATCGTCGACAATCTGTCACCTGTCGTTGCATAAAAAGGTAAATGCATTATCCAAATTTGAGGAAAAATAGGTAAAAAATTCTCAAAAACCATAATATTTCATGAAAAATGAATAAAATGAGGCGAAAGTAATTATTTTTTACCATTTACCATTTTACCTTTGTGTGAAGAGATTTTTACCCACTTGTGCCCTAATTTTTAGAGCATATTGCGGGAGATTTGAGAGGTCATTCATTGAGCCGTCAGTTGCAGGTAAGAGCCAAGACATTAAGCTCCATTTTCATACTTATTTCACCTATTTTTATCCACTTTTTGGATTTCATGAGGAAGTTTTGGCAAAACGTTTTCTCCCTCGGTTCATGTGATTCCATTCCCAAAATCGCATCAATTGGGGGTTGCTAAGACTACCAACTATGCCATCAGTGCCATTGTTTTTAAAACAGTCACACCAACATTGTGAGCAAAGAATTTTCATGTTGTTGCTCAATTCGACCTTTTGAATCCAAATTTTTTTAGCCAAATATGATCATTGACTTGATTATATGGTTTTTGCTGGGAAAAATCATAAAAAATGGTGGATTGGAAGGAATGTGAGCATGAGGATATTGACATTCAAGCAATAGCTGAACCAAATTTCTTGGATGATTTCAGGAACTGTGGGCTCCTCAAATTCTTTCTTACACTAGGTCTACGGGCTCAACCCAAGTTTCCATGGTACTTGATCAGTCTCTGGTATGTGAATCAGGAAATTTTCATCATTGGTGACCAAGAGTTGGAGTTGGAAACTTCAGACATCTATTTCATCACAGAATTGTCCCGAAGAGGGGAACCAGTCAATCTATATGGTTTGAGGCCGATTGGGGAAAGTGTGACCATGTTACTTGTCAAACATTGCCCAGAAGCTCTCAAATAAAAAAGTGGTAAGATCAAGATTATGACTGTTCAGGATCTTGTGTTGAGAGTGTTACTGTTGACCATTAATAGAGTGGTTGGGTCCCATGCGCCGCATGAGACCAACAAGTCAAATTTTCAGTGTGTTATTGACTACACGATGCCCACTATATTTAACTGGGTGGAAGCTATGAAAGTCGACATGAAGCACCAGCTATCAAAAGCTAAGGCGGGAAACCTGAAGTAGTTTTACTACGAGTCTGTGCTAGTGACCTTCTTCTTGGAGCAGGTTCCGTTGTTCCAATACCAGCTGACTAAGGTGGAACTACTGATGCCACGAGACCCATGGGTGGTCCATTGGAGTGATTTGATGCTTGGGGTTATCGGGGGCCAACAAATTTCCTATAAGTCCACCTTTTTCTCATGGCCATGACAAAAACTGATCATAGTGGAGGATTGGCCTTATAGCGGTACCGATTTCTGTGGAGATCCAGATATGCCGCTCCCAGAGAGGGAGGATTTTGATGATGGAGGTAAAAAAAAAACAATTTTTAATTTTTTGATGTTAGATATTGTTTTTGAGATATATGTGTTCATTACATTTTGATTTTATGAATGCATATGTTGGACCAGAACGCCCTGCCAGGATGTCCCCAATCACCAGCCGCGTCGCTTGACAGTTTGATGTCACTCCTTATTAGTAGGGAAGTGACAATGAGGAGGAGATTACATGGAATCTCGAGGGGTTGACCCTTGGGATCCCATAGTATGTGCATATGGGTGATGTCCCAGGTTAGTACTAGAGGCATACGGTGGGGGTGCCAGATCGGATCCATCAACTGTTGGCTCGCGTAGTCCGAGAAGTTACATGCTATCATGAAAATCATTTTGTTTAGTGCATAGGTCTAGCATTCCACATTTTTGAGGCATGCGAGCCACAAATGTATCAAGCCTACGAGCCATCGATGTATTTTGAACACACATTATTTTTTGGAGTTTTGATGTATGAAAAACATTACCAACACACACACACACACACACATATGTTGTACTTCCTTGCTTACTATGGTACAAATGTTTTTGTTTTTTGAGTTTTTACATATTTCGCAAATGTCTATCCAACACATAATTAGCTAATGCATCTGTTAATGTATTCATGTGTCTAGGAATATGATGATGTGTAATGTAATCAAAATTTATCTCTACTAGATGAATACATAGATACATTCTCAATATATGAGGGTCTTTGATAGAATATTTCCCGTTGAGTTGAAGGACGACAAGATGTGAATCAAGGTTGACAACCAATTTCCAGATGCCAAGAGTAATAGCTTCTGACAATAATTCGATAACTGCGCTATACTCAGCAATGTTATTAGTTGTTCGACTTAGACAAATACCTTGAAGATCAATCATCTCACCATGGGGATCATAAATGGCCCATGCCCCACCAAGCAAGCACCACCAACGAAATAGATGTGAGGAGACACCGACATCTGCAAAGCAGGAAAAAACATAATAAGCAGGAAAGTTGCTTGCAAAATAACACACCAAACCACACTGTAAAAAAATTAATAACACACTATTGTACAAAAGTAACCATGTAAGATGATCTAAGCATAATACTTTTTGAGAGTCCATGCTTGGACTCGGTAATCAAACAACCAAGAGGAGAACTAGAGTTTTACTATTGACATGATGTGTAAGCACCAACTTGGCCAAATAATAGAGTAGAACTCATATAAGGTTGTGCCCCCATGCCCCCTAGGTGAGGGAGGCTTACGAGTAAGAAGATGAAAACCCCATTGTAATAATGGGAAATTGGTAGAAACTCGGGGAGGGAGAAAAAACTTGAATCTATGAAGAGATGAAGGTGCCCTCAGTTGAAATGTATTAACAATGTCAGGAGAAACCGACATGTCAATAGGTAGCAAAGAGGAGAACTTCTCAAGACACATAGACATGACTGCTAGGCTGGGCAAGAATGAGGAATGATGATGAGTGTCGTCCTAAGGTAGTTCCTCCAGAGACATTACTTCCATGATACTCTCGTCAGAAATAGAAGTCTCAGATAAGGGATCAGGAGATTCCGAAGAACCAAGCCACGAAGATTGAGAATACGCATCGAGAGATGTTCTCGAAACAAGATGATCAGAGGATACCGAAGGTGAAGCTAAAACAATTTCCATGTAACCAATTTCAGTGGGACTTAATGGCATAACCTCGCCTTAGGTATCAACAAGATCTGGTGAGGGAATGACCCAAGGATCATACTTGACTGAAATCATGTTAACAGAGGAAACATGAGGAGGCGAGAGTAGAAATATGCCCATCAAGGCAGGATCCTTGAAAAGTCCTGCTCCCACACTCTCATAAGGAGCACCGATGTGCTTGAAATATAGAAAATTGCCATTTGAGGGGGAAGAGGCAAAGAAGGACAGCTGGTCAAGTATGACTATCTTCCCTTGATGGGGAAAACAAATCACGCATAAAAGGGAGGAGGCTAAAACATGCATGACATGGGTCCAGCTTCGTCCGCGTAGAATATTGTAGTTGAAAATAGCATCAACGATCTCTACTTCGACATGTACCATCTTTCCCTCCAATGTAATGACAAGGTTGGGAAGGACATCGAATGGTCGCAAATCGTACCCATCAAAAGCTTCCAGAGTGTTAGGGGACTAGTTCAAATTATGAGAACCAATTGCCTTCCAACAAGCGATAGACATGATGCAGGTAGAAGCACCTTCATCAATGATGGTCCTATGAATTGTTTTCTTATTTATGATTACCTGAATGAGCAAGGAAATTTGATGAGGTAAATGAAAAATGTGGTTTTCTAGGTCAAAATAGATGAGATTAGAGTCAGCTAGATCAATACCCCCAATAGCTGACAATAACGATTTCTGCTGAGAAGAACAACTTTGAAGGACCTCGAGAGCAGACATAGTTGATGGCACTTGAGCCAAATATTCAACAATGTTATAATGTTGAGCGGCTCGAGCATTGGGCTTGTATGAAGAATTTCGAAGCACACCTCAAGAATGTGGGTGAATGGTAGAATCAAGGTTAGGTCACTCTATATGGAGAGGACCAGAACTGGATGGGGCAGAAGAAGAAGGGGTACCTTATTTCTCTTTCCCTGCCAATGGGGTAGGAATTTGATAATATTTTAACCTAGTAGCCATGTTGATCGGGGTACTCATCATGAACACTTGTGAACTCAAGGAGGTAGATGAATGAGGCTGGTCTACTATTTGATTCTGCTGGGATGGAAAGGGCTCTTTCAAGACAACTGGGGTCCCTTTGAGCAAATGACTAACTTCAGACCGTCTAGGACAATCCTTAGTATAGTGATCCTCCTCATAGTTGAGGCATGGATACTTAGGTTTCCATTGGGAAGCATCATCAGTAGATGATTTAGGAGGACCCTATTTTCCAGCATCAACTTTACCCTTGCCTTTGCCTTTCTTCTTACCTTTAGAGGATTTATCCTCTGCGGTAGATTGGACGACATGAACCTCCTAGGTTTTACCAGGGTCATATGCATTGTGAGAGGAATCATTGCGAGTAGTGTTAGAGATTGACTTCTGTTAGCGCTTGAAATTTCACCTCAGGCTGAAAAAGGTAAACTTCAAGGCAACATCAAACCACTTAGCCTCGTAGCTAGCCCTACGGGGCAGGAGAGGGTTCTCTCCATTCTATCTCGGCAAAGATCTTCAACGGGAAGAGATAACCAATAAAGAACACTGATTTTAGGCTAGTAAACTGATAAAAAGGTTTGATTTAGGATTTTTAGGGTTTTGGTGGAAAATTGGGGAAAGGCAATTTTGGGTGCGGGGATTGGACACAGTTTTCCCAGGGGGTTCTTTGGGGGCAAGAAAGGAGACTGTATTGATGCCTTTGATAGATGTGGATGGATGAGAATTACTGGTGAGAAGCTAAGGAGAGCAAGCAAGCACCTTGAATTCTCCTTAAACAGCTGAAAACATTGATATTAA
>APFE030718763.1:20437-34545 GCA_000404065.3 Pinus taeda | reverse complement strand
GCTTGAGAAACCGTCTCAGGTGTCAATGTAAAATCCACCCCTGCAAGATTTACATGCCCGTCATGCAAATGCAAAACAAAAAAGCGGACCAATTCCCTGTGATGCTGAATTTGAGAAATCCTCTCGCAAAATTCATAACACGATAGGTAGCGGAAACATGTGACTCTAAGTGGACAAGCCTGCAAATAGGTCAAAGTGGTGGGCTCTTCTCTCACATGGTGACCACCCTTACCACCCCTCCTCCTTTGTACCTCAACCTCTGAAGCTGACTCATGGTCATCACTTTTCTCATAGTCGGTTTCGGTTTCTGACATGGTTTCAGGAGCAAAGTGGCTGAAATGTACTGTTGCTTCTGCTTTAAAATTTGTTGTTTTAACTGTTTTGAAATGCTGCTTCAAGGGGACAAATAACACAAGGGAGATGTTAGGGAAGGGACCTTTTGAGGGAACAAAGGGAAAATATATGAAAAATGGAATTTAGGGAAGAAATCACAACATGGGGTTATGTTATTGAATTTTAGGGATAGGGGTGATGTTTTAGGGGTTTGGTATTTTTGGTAGGGAGATTAGGTAGAAATGATATGGAAGGTGGTAAAGGGATGTGGGGAAAAAGTGGGGGTGAAAAGGATAACCTTGCAAACAGCAAAACAAAACCCTGCCTTTGACATTTTTAAGCTAAATACTCATGAATTTCCCATTTCAACTTGATGGCATTTATGCACATTTTCCATGATTATTTTGCATTAGCAGGAAAAAAACATTAATGATTAAGGGCCTACCTGCAAACTTGAGGAGATTTGGGGTCTTTTTGAAGTTTATAAGAAATTGTTGTAGGTGGAATCCTGACAGGTCGCGTGCAAGACTGGACGGGTCACGTGCGCCCAAGAGGTTGCGCCCGTGTTATTTTCTAACTGTTGGAACCCCCTGGACGGGTCGCGCCCACCCAACAGGTCGCGCACAGCTATGGAAGGGTCGCGCACGGATCCTCTTTGCAATTCCGCCCGATTTTGTCTCCAAATCGCCTTTCACTATTGCTATGAGGCAAATGATAATCAAATGGAGTGAGAGAGGGGCTTTATAGGCTTGATTTAAATTAATTTCCCCTCAAACCCTCTTTCTAATGTTTATAAGTGACACTTTTTCAAAATTTAAATGCTGCTGACTTTATGGTTTCTTTTTGTCCTGAAATTGGTTGAACTGATGCTTTTTCTTGAAAATTTTTGCAGGGATAGCTTCTGAGGAATCTTGGCAAAGGGGATGAGGGCTGCATGCTGACTTTCGAAGAATTTTGAAGTTTTTACAAAAATGAGAAAATGACCTTGTCTTTAAAAATAGGGTTTTTAAATCCAAGGTAAAAATTAGCTGTACAAGATGAAATCTTTTGAAGAAATACTTTGATAGTCATCCCTCTGGCCTGCTGGGCATTTATTGACTTTTAAAGGCATGACCTCAAAGACAAAATGAACCTAAACCCTAGACCTAGGACTTTTGACCTTAAGACAAGACAAGCAACTTTGAAAGAGTTTATTGACTGAAACAACTTGATCCATCAGTGCCAAGAGGGGAATAAAGACACTAGCTCCTCCATCAGGGTTATGGCATACCTAATGGAATGCAATGAGATGACACTGATGAGACACCTACTTATGCAAATGCAAAGAGTTTTGATCGTTGATGAAGGGCTACTAGATCGACTCTAACAACTTCTATTTGGAAGAAGATTTTGCAGGGGTCTGAGTCATTGAACCAATTACTCCATCAACAAGAGGGGTAGCCAGAGACTTAGATGTCATTAGATCAGACGATGGTCTGGGCGCATCAGGTAAAACATCATATAATGTGCGAAACTGTGAATAGACAAGGTCTAGATACTTGGCATGCACAATGGCTTGTTCCTCAACGACACATCCACCCATAGCAATGTCCTCAACAATATTGTTGACAAATGATTTGGTGAACCACTTGGTCAACAACTAATCAAAAATTTCAAACTTAATCAAATGGTGCCTACATCCATTCATGGATGTGATCAGAGATGTGAGTTGCAGTGTCTTGCTTGAGCGGCGTTAATAGATGGGTGCCAGTTTCATAGTGAACCGATAACTGGAAATGCATGAGAAAAGGCATGGGGAGAGTGTTAAAGTCATGATAGGTATTCCGAGGTAGCTCGACATACCATTTGGTTGCAACTCCTGTAAAATTTCGTTGGCAAAGTTGAAGATGAATGAAATCATCAACATAGGAATTAGAGGAGCACCAGAGGTGATATTTCATCATGTGGGCTTGAGGATCCTCTTTCGCTTTTCCTTCAAACTTTGGAAAATCACTCGAAATCTTGGATAGAATTAGAGGCCAGTATGGCAAATGAAGAATTAGGTCATTCATGAGTCTAGACATATCTGGAAATTCCAGTGTAGCCAAGAATGGAAATTGAGTATTGAAAGACATTTGGGTCGATAAGGGGGCCCAACTAGCAGGGCCCATCCCTGCTGGTAAGGATTTTGTCTTCACAGTGGAGGATTTTGTCCGTAAGGCATTTGATTTTTTCCCCACTATAGGTTACCTTGCATGTAGGGAAGATTTTTACCTTGAAATCCTTGAAATTGTCCGGCCAGAGGTTGTTGATAAGCAACATACTAGTTAAAAGGCTGTTGAGCTTGCTGACCTTAGACATATGGGTTTTTCACCTGATGTCCCTGAGCATAAAGGTTTTGGACCTACTTCCCCTGGACGAACGGGTTTTGGACCTGCTGCCCTTGGACGTAAGGATTCTTCACTTGTTGACCCTAGACATAAGGATTTTAGACTTGTTGTCCTTGGAAAAAAGGAGTTTGAACCTGTTGCCCTTGGACATAAGGATTCTACGCCTACTACTGCAGGACTTAACCCTGGATTTTCCCTTGCAAGGGTTGATCATGTTGATATAAGGGTTGCTGCTACTCGGGTTGACCTTACGACTGCAAGGGTTGGCCTTGCAGCTGTAAAGGCTATCCCGATGGCTGCAGAGGTTGACCTTGCGAAGGCATAGGCTGGGAAGATTGTGGTGCATACTGAATTTACGACTACATGGTTTGCTGCAACTATTGCGAGGTTTTCCCCTATGGTTGTTGCATTTATCCTCGTTGTGGCATCATCTAGCCTCTCTATTGCATGGATGACCCTTACTGCAATGAAGGTTTCCCTTTTTATTGCATGGATGGCCCTTGTTGCAACGAAGGTTTCCCTTGCTTCTACAAGAGTTATCCTTGCTGCTGCAAAGGTACTTGAACAGTTCCCAGCATGATAGCTTGAAAGTTCTCAAACTGTATCTGGCCATACCCACCAGGCGCGACGGATGGACTAGGCTGGACATAAGGTCCAGGATGAGGGATGTATAATGGATTAGCCATTGCTTGTGAACCATATGGAACATAAGGAGGTTGTTATTGACCTTGAGCCATATTGGGCTAATGGTACTCAACGTGACATGACCCGGACGGACCAACATTAGGTTGTTGGTACTAGACATGACTTGACCCAGACAAACCAACATTGGGCTATTGGTATTGGACATTACTTGATCCAGCAGGACCAATAGGATTTGAAATGGCACCCGAAGAGGGTTGGTTCATCCCAACCATGTGAGGTTGTGAGCCACTCACATTGATTGTGCCATACATCATAGAAACATTTAGAATCTCCCCCCCAGGCCGTGGGATAGCCTGTCCACTTATTGGAGGGATCGAAGAGTTGATAGCGACATGAATCGAGATCATCGGTTGAAATATGGGTTACTTGGACCGACGAAACAAGAGGATTGGGAATGGTGGGTTGCACTAGGGCTGAAGTAACTATAGAAATCACCGTTTGTTGGGAGGTCAGGTTCTGAATGAACAGACTTGTGGTAGGCATAGCGCGAGATGCCCAAATAGGGTTGTGATACAATGATGAGGAAATATGCATGTCTGAAACCAACTGAGCTAAAGTCAGGTAATTATGCGGTAACTCAATATGAACATTGGTTGGAAAGATTCCTGTGTATGGGAAACCTTCAGGAGGGAAGGGGTATTCCTACTCCTCGACTGTGTGGGGAGTTGAAACCTCTGAGTAACCCAGAGAGGAGATTGGGATTTCACCTTCTGATTCCATGGGTGCAAACATACGACGACGAAAAACTGAAGATGTTCAAGGGGATAATTCCAAAGGAATACTTGGGCGATCGTATGGATTGTACGGACGCCGTGGTGATATCACAATAGGATCGAACAAAGGATTTAGAGGATAAAAAACTAGTGCAAGCTCACCTTCAGAATTCGGCGGACTCTTGGGAGTTTGGATAGGGTTATCCGGAGATTTCGGGCCAATGTCAGAAAGTGACCCAGTATCTGAAGGGGGATGATGAGATGAAAAATGTTGAATACTCAGAATAATCCCAAGCTCAACATCTTGGTCCTCAAGCAACTGTGGTAATTCAGGAAAAGGCTCCTCAACCAATCTTTCGGATGGAGGAGGGGAAGAGGAACTAGGCGAACCAATTGGTTCAACCATGATGATTTAGTCTCGAATAACCAAAAGAGAGATTGATTTCAAGGGATTTAAAATGTATTTAAAGGTATGCATATGATGTGGTATAAAAAAGACTAACAGGGATGTTATAAGATTGCGGGAAACAAAATTTTACGATGCAAAAACACACTGGTTCTCTTTCATGTTTTAAGATTCGAGAAAGAAGCAAAAGGTGACTCTATAATTTTCGGTTTGAAACGAGCTTGAAAGGACAAGAGCTTGGGTGATATTTTATATTTAGGGAGTCAAAAATATCAAAATGACTACTCAAGATGATCTAGGTAAAAAGGATTACCAAGTAACCGTGAACTTCAGAATACCTCTCGGCGAACCGAGAAGTACGGGTAGGTAATCTCCCCGAATGATGTGTTCGGTGTATCACGTTTACAAGGCAATAGACTCAACTTCCTATGGATAAAGGATTGCGACCTAATGGGGTATCCCTTTATATATTCGATGGTACGGGGAGAAAAATTCCATACTAGCATTGTCTAGCGCCAAAGTGAATGACAACTGCTAGGTTTTAAGACGCCGAAACACGTCTCTAGGCTAGACCTTCTAAAATGTGATTGTTAGATTTCAAATGCGCCTTATGTTAATTGAGTACATTTTAGATTTTATATTGAAATTATTTCTCGGTTTTCAGGACTTATCGATGTGACTCAAAAACACCTATATGAAGCTAAATGAGACAACACCCTTTCAATTAGATGAATTGTCTACACTAATGAGAGTAGAAAACACACTCAAATGCAACAAAACAAGCGATTGAAAGAAAAATGACCTTTTCACTGTTTCCCCTTTCGAAAACAAAATGATGAAAAAACTCTTTCTAGTTCCTAAATTTACTATCAAATGCACTTCAAGTAGCCCTTTCATTAGTAAAGAGAATTCATTTCTTTTCCAATGAAAGTGACGATGCAACTCTAGCCTTCAATGATGCTAACTAATGTAACATATTGATTCAAAAAACTAGAATTATATATCTTTCAATGAAATGACAGAATGAATCTTTCACGAACACTCCAATGAAATATTCCCAATACAATCAATCACAAGCAAACATAAAGCAAAAAAAAGAATTCCTTTCAAAACTAATGAAGAAAATACTGAACCAAAAACAAGATGGGAAATGTGATCTGAGCCTAGAAAGAGTTTCTCAAACACTAAACAAAACTTTTCAAACTTGTTAAATGGAAATCAAAGCAATAAAAGGACTAATCAAATGAAATGCAAGGAGAAAATTTGACTATCAACTTGACTTTCTGAGCATGAAAACAAGTGAATGGGTGATGACCTAGATGCCCTAGGGTTATACACCATCCAAGAACTCAATAAACCAAGTGAAGAAAATGCAAATCAACCAATCATATAGACCAGGTTAAAAGAGCTTTCTAGCTAGGGAGAACATAGTCAAAACAAGCTACGAGACAGAAATCAAAAGGGAAAGACACATTGGCTATGATCTAGGGTAAACCATGATCTTCACATATAGGAATCAGCATGATTGCCTAACTGACAAAACACAACGAAGGCGGTCGGCGTGACTACTTTTGAGAAACTCGTGCTGATTGGTGCGACTATTAGAAAAATAAACGTGCTGACCGAGGATTCAAGGAAAAAAATAAAAGCTTTCAAAGGCTAAGACCAGACTTGCCACTGTAAATTTTAGGTTTAGAGCAGTAAACTAGGCAAAGCAAAGAACACTAAAGGGAAATGGTGATAGTAGAAAAGTTCACACAAAACCATGAAATGACAATCAATCAAACAGAAGGATTGGCTCCCCAGTATGGTTGCCAATTTGTGGTGCAGGAAAATTCTTAGTGTGGATACAAACAATTCCTCTAGCCCAAGAGAAAGGGTCTAGACACAAACAAACAATCTATGGAAAATCTCCTTAAGCTAGAATCAATTAAGAGGACCTACCTCTTAGAACGCTATTCCACTTGGCGACGATCCTGCTTCCTCACTCCAGCTATCTTCAATTTCCCTCCTTCGAATACCTGAAACAGGCAAACAACAACAATAAGAAATGTGATAGCATACAATATTGTATTCAACCAACTTAATAGTTAAAGGAATATTAAGCCATAAAGATGTAAAATGACACTTCATGTAGGAAATCAATCAATAATTGCATTTATATAAATCAAAAAGAGATTATAACTGGTGCCTTGACGTTGCTGGTCTCCTCCGACATATCTAAGTTCCCACACTTCTGCTAGCACTTCATGGATAGCCCCAACAATGGACGTTTTAAGGCCTCTTTCCCTCTAGTCTCAAACCAAACCAAAATCACACTATTCTCCCTCAAACATACACTAGAAATCTACAAGCTATAGATGACTTGCTAGTTATTCAAACTTGCTCGAAAACTCCAACTAGCTTTTGCTTAGGAAAAAGAGAGTTTTATATAGCTTGGATGGATGGGAGATGGTTCCTCTCATCATGGGAGAAGGTCTTATCTCTTAAGGTTGTTCCATCCTAATAGGGAAAAGGAACCCAAACTGATTTCCTCGTGTCTATCTAGCCCGACCATCTACCAGAATTTCGTTACGAAGTATCTAGACATGGAAGCTTCAACTCCTTATTTAAAAAACCTTCCAAAAGAGGATCAATGCGACTAGAAAAGGGATTAATTGCTCCAATTAGCGTGAGGGCTAGTTTTAAACTCTGCAAATCGGCGCGAGGAGAAAATTGGTCAGTAGCATCGGTCTTGTAAACTAGGATAGAAGAAATATTCTTGGGAAATGGTGTAAAGGGGAATTATTCTGTTCATGAAGAGGGACATACTGGGAGTTTCTTCATGATGGGAAAGCATGTTGGGTATGCTGTAGAGGTCCTTGAGGATGATAGATGGGGAGTATAGGGATAGTGACAAAATGTTGTCTAATAGTATGTCAATGCAATATTATGCTAAGGTGTTCCAGGACATGCTAGGGACTATAGGGCATGCTAACACATGATAGGGGAGTTCTGTGCCATGCTAGGGAATTCCAACATGTGCTTGCGTGTCCCACTCATGGCAAGATGTTTCAGGTACAAATATGTTCCAAGACATGCGAGGTACCAAGGAATGTTAGTGTGTTCCAAAGCACGTTAAGGTGTGCATGAGTGTTGAGGAGTGCTAGGTATATCTCATTAATAGAATTGACAGAGCTTGATTATGTATTAAATAATATAGATCATACACACACTAGTGGAACTTCATCTAAATGGAATTTGCTAGATAATAAACCTAATAGAGATGAATCATGTGTTGACTCATAGGAAAACTATATTCTTATGACTTGAGGGAAATGATACACATTAATTACTTCTTAACAAATCGACTGACTCTAACCACTATGGCCTTGGACACAAAATGAAAAGGACTCCACAACAATGGTATTAAATCATTATCTTTTGACAAAATATATAGTAACAAGTACATAACTCTTGAGCCTCAAAATTACTCTTTTCCTAGCAACTCTTCTCATTCCTTTTCTTTGTTTTTCCATGCGAAACATGCATTCTCATCACCAATGACTAGTATATACTGCCTTGAGGAGGAAATCTAATGATTTACATGTTATGCTTTTATGTTTTGTTGTTTGAATAAATTTTTGTATATTAGCTACGGAACACTGCATATTCTGTAGCTAATCGGTTGTTCCACAACTACCTTCATTCTCTAATAGGTTCCAGGTGTCAGAAGGAGAAACTAGCCACATGGGAAGCTTGTAAATCATCGTGACATGGACCCCGTCCTGTGCATTTAGTCCAAGTCAACAAAGAAGGTGGCATAAGACTACGGTCAATGGATAAGTCAAACACAGAGAGACCGAAGGTAACAGGAATTTGTTTCGTGGTTAATTAATTCATTTCACAGTGATGGGAAGCATTATCTGGAGCAACTACCTATACCTATTGACTCCAACAGCCACTTGTATAAATGAATCCAACCGCCACAATGTCTTGGATTTATGTCTCCAGCAGTTGAGGAAGAAATGCCAAATATCTGTCTTCTACATGTTTGGCTGTAGCATGTTTTTCTCCACAAACATTTACATGATTTTTCTTATAAATACATGTGTAAAGGACCAAAGAAGTTAGTAGTGATAGTAATAGTTTTATTGTGAAATCGAATTTCTAAACCTTGTAATTTCTGGGCATTTTGTGTCCCTGTTTAATATCAAAATACCACACGTTTCTATGAAAATCTGAAGGAGTTTTCATGGAGTTGATTGAGCAAGCATAGCCTAATCAGTTGCAGAGGGCCCCTGCACTGAAGAAGGTTTCATTTCATTTTATTTTCTTCTTCTTGTTAACTGTAAATTCATCATTTTCTTTCAAAGTGTTTATAATCATTTTCTTACTAACAATGTTTATAACGCAATTTCCATCATTTTCTTATTAACAACATTTATAATTTAGAGAAGTTTCCATTTGCTTGATCTCTTTTTAGTTTTTATCAGTAGTTTAGAAGATAGAACTCAATGGTGTAATCTTGTTTCTTCAATTAAAAACTAACCTTGTTTCAGGATGAGAGTAGGTCTAAAGAATGATAACGATACACTGTTGGATAGTTTACTTCATTCATTGTTTTGCTAGTTTAAATTCTCAATTAAACTGATCAGTGTCATTTACTATCTTTGCCATTTCAATTTTAGTTTACCGACTCATGGTGTTAATGAATGTTTATGGAAAAACCTTCAAGTTTATAATCCATCCTTAACTAAGTGGTTGAACATTTCATCTATGCAATGAGTTATTTTTGCATCTCTGTATTTGCTTTCTCTTAGATTAATGAATTACAAAATTACTCAAATGTCATCCCAAGGAGACTTTCTCCCAAATTTGAGAGGTAGAGTAACCAAATATTTCATTTAGTTTTATTTCTGTAATTGGTTATACATCAGTTGCAAATTTCACTTTCAATTTAATTCATGATTTAGAAATAATGGTAAATTAGGAATATAAACTTTGTTTTCATTTCTTTCTTAAGCTCTGTTTTAATTTTTAGATTTTGAGCAGTATTTACAGAAGTTAGATTTAAGTTCTGATAATTACATTGTAAATCATTAGGAATTAAAAGACCAAAAACCCCCCAAAACAACATAAAACACAAAAACAATGAAGTAAGAATGGTTAGCTAGCACAAACTGTGCACTACGCTTCATCATTTTACGATACCCGGATTGATAATCTATGTAGAGAAATTTGGGACACTAAATTGACCAGACATTTTGGTGTTGTTGCTAGGGAAGTGTAATTAGGTAGCCTTATCTCTTACATTAAAATAAAAATAAAAATGACATGCATAGAGAAAGAGACTCTAGGGGTAGATTTATAACTGGGTGTAGAAGTTCATTTCCTACAACACCACCTACTCCACCAAGAACAAGAAAAGCTTTACCTCCATCCAAAAATCGTGCTCCTAGCCATAGGACTCCTGAAATTTTAGGGGCAGACATCCAGTCAAAAGAACCTCCTACTTCATCTACCAAGTTAGTCCTAGGGGAGAAAAATTTTGTATCTTCATTAGTAGGAATAGCATTTTTCACCTCCACAGGAGAGCACATTGTAGTTGAAGAATTAGGAATACCTGGTGAGGAAGAAGAAGTAAAACCTCTCTCCCTTCCATATCCCATTAATAGAAGAACTATAAGAGGAGAAAGTAACCTTGCAGGTTGCACCCTATACTGACCCTGAAGAAACTATAATGGTAGAAGAAGAACAAGATGGATAATCCACACCGTTTGGAGGAGGGGGTAGAGGAAGAGGTAGAGGAAACAATGGAGGAGGTAGAGGAAATAGGGAAGTAGATAATTCTTTTGGATTCCCTATAGTGGATGAGGAAACAAATACCACAATGAAAAATATATCACCTTCTGTCATCCAAAACTTCCATGGGTTGAAAAGTGAAGATCCTCAAACATTCTTATTTGAGTTTGAAGTCTTGTGTAGAACCTATGACTATCTAGAAGACTCTCAAATGCTCAAATTGTTTCCTTCAAGACTAAAAGGAGCTACTTTGAAGTGGTTCATGGGGTTAGTTAGTCAGTCCATTAGAACATGGAATGACATGAAAAAAACATTTTTGCATAGGTATTTGGATTATTGCATGCCTACCAATCATAAAGACGAAGTGTTCAAAATGATGCAAAGAGAGGATGAAAATTTAGAAGATTTGATTGAGAGATTCAACTATAATTTGAAAAGAGAAAAAATGGATAATTTAGATGAAGATACCTTGAAAGCTCTTTTATTGAAAGCCATTAGAGATAAGTGGATAGATATCCTTAACATGATGGGGAAGGGAGATATCTCTCAACTCCCATTAAATGATATAAGAGAATTATGTGTTCATCTCTCAAGAGGGAAATCCAAAACTAGGAAAGGTCCAAGAGATCCTTCTCTTGTTAGAGTAAACAAATTTGCAACGAGATCTGTAAGTAGGGAATGCCCTTTAGATGCAAAAATTGTAGAAACTTGTATGATTTTATCAGAAAGCCATGAGACGAAGGATTTTCCTTCAATCCCAGGTATTAAGGTTGTCTTTCAGGAGGAAACAATTCCAAATTCTGCAGAACCTCTTTGTTTTGTTGCTAGAAGACCTTGGAAGGGGCCACAAAATCATGGATTTAACAATCAAATGTATCTTCAGCCCCCCCCAAACTAGAATTCTTAGCATCAACCTTGGCCTCAACCTTAATCTCAATCTCAATATTGAGCACAAGGAGTACAAAATCCTTATGGGAGATTTTGTCAATATTACCAATATCCTCCATCATATCAAAATTATCCTCCCCCACATATTCCACAACAAAATCAACAGCCACAACTTCAGAATCAGAACCCTCAAATTTCATTACCATTTCCACAACAAATTCCACAACAAAACCAAAGTCCTCAACTCTTACTGCCATTTCAGTAGAAACCAAATCAGTTACATGCCCAACCATTAAAAAACCCCAACAATAAAAATCCTCAGAATGCTTACATGGTAGAAGGACAACAATTTCCAACTTATATGATCACTCCTCTAGATCTTAATGATGTTCAACTGAGATCTGGTAGGATATTAGAAAAGGAAAGACCTTGTGTAGTTATTTAGGAACACGACAGTTCTGAGGAAGGTTCTTTAAAAGTCAATAAAAGTTTTGAGGGAACATCCCTCCAAAACCAAAACATTGGAAAAGAAAAAAAAAATCAGTGAACACAACTCCTATCATTGAGCAACCAACATCTACTTCTACACCTCCCTTTCCTGAAAGACTACAAATTGATAGAGGGGTAGAAAAACAGATCTTGTTGCCCAACTATGATTTTCTAGATGAATTGAAGAATGTTTGTATCAAAATCCCTTTGCTACAAGCTATTAGAGAAATTTCAATTCTAGCCAAAACAATAAAGGAGTTGAGCATAAAAAAACTAGGAAGAAAAGCAAAAGAAACAAAAGGAATTCACCTGGTAGGAAAAATAACAAATATAATGATGGGGAAATTGCCATACAAAAATATGTGGATCCAAGAAGTCCAATTGTGAAAACACATATCAATGGAGTTGACATCCCAGAAGCATTGATTGACTTAGGGGCAACAATAAACATCATGAGCAAACAAACTATGGACTAGCTCAAGCTTCCTAATCTTCTCTACACACCTACCTTATTGCAACTACCAGATAGATCAGTAATCAAAATAGATGGAGTGATAGAAGATATTTCAGTATCCTTAGATTCTTGGGAATAACCTGTTGATTTCATGATCTTAACTCCCAAGAACAATCTAGGAGGACCTCCACTCATATTAGGAAGACCTTGGTTAGCCACAGCTGATGCTTTTATTATCTGTAGATCTGGTGATATGTATATTTCTGATGGTAGTTCAACAAAAAAATTTACTTTATATCCTCTAGCAAAAGAAATCACAGAAATAGATGACAAAGAATGGATTGATGATGAAGATGATATTCAACCTCTCTTTCCTATTTCATAAATTAGTGAAGATAGTTAAATTTTAAATACATTGGAAAATTTTGAATCATCTTCAGAATATGACGATGAGCAATTTCAAGAAAAATCTAATGTTGAATATTTTTCATCTAGGCAGATATCTCTCTATTCTATGGAAGAGTTTGGTAGCTCTACAATTGAAATCTTTCCAATTAAGACATTGAACATAAACAAAAACTTGGAGAAACTATAACAAGAAGAGCTAATCAAAACATTACAAAAACATTCTGCTGCATTTGCATGGGAATACACCGTCATGAAAGGCATTGATCCTAAGATTTATATCCATCACATCTATATTGAGGAAAATTGTAGACCTATCAGACAACCTCAGAGAAGGATGAATCCAAATCTTAGAGAGATTGTGAAAGAAGAGCTCCAAAAATTACTGAATGTAAACTTCATTTACCCAATTTCAGATAGCCAATGGGTTTATCCTTTGGTAATTGTGTCTAAAAAGAATGGTAAATGGAGGGTGTGCATTGATTACCGAGAATTGAATAAAGCAACCCTTAAATATCATTTTCCTTTGCCTTTTGTAGATCAAGTGTTAGATACATTAGCAGGTAAGAAGTATTCCTCATTCTTGGATGGTTTTAATGGTTATAATCAAATTCAGGTAGCACCTGAAGATTAGGATAAGACCTCATTTACTTGTCCATGGGGAACTTATGCCTACCGAGTACTTCCTTTTGGGTTATGTAATGCACCTACAACATTCCAAAGAGCAGTACTGGGAATTTTTCTGATTTGATACATGATTGTGTAGAGGTATATATGGATGATTTTACAGTCTATGGAAATACATTTTAAGAAGGTTTGGAAAATTTGGAAAAAGTTCTTAAAAGATGTAAGGAAACAAACCTTTCACTAAGCCATGAAAAATGTTTTATGATGTTTACAGAAGGTATTGTTTAGGACATCACATTTCAGGAGATGGGATTAAAGTTGACAAATCTAAAGTTGAATTCATCTCTAAATTATCTATTCCAAACAACCAAAAGGATGTTAGAAGTTTTCTAGGATTTATAGGATACTATAGAAGATTTATAGAAAACTTCACTAAAATAACATCTCCACTCTTAAAATTGCTTACCAAAGATTGTAAATTCAATTGGAATTCTGATTTCCAGTTAGCATTTGAAACCTTAAAAACAAAAATTTCTAAAGAACCCATTTTAAGAGGTCCAAATTGGAAACTCCCTTTCCATATTTCAACAGATGCTTCAAATACAACTCTAGGAGTTGTATTGGGACAAAAAGATTTGATTCCTTATGCCATTTACTACAAGTAAGAATTTGACTTCCACTGAGTTAAATTATATTGTGACTGAAAATGAATTTTTGGCTGTTGTTCATGCAATTAACAAGTTCAAACACTATATAATAGGCTATGAAACCTTTGTTCATACAGAACACTCTGCAATTAGATATTTAATGAATAAACCTATTACTAATGGCAAAGTTACAAGATGGCTTTTACTTTTGCAAGAATTCAACATTACTGTGCTAGATAGACCTAGAAAACAAAACACAGTAGCTGATTTTTTGTCTAGGATTTAGAA
>APFE030718755.1:0-27301 GCA_000404065.3 Pinus taeda | reverse complement strand
TAGGATAGGCCACTCTAGAGAATCCTTCCATAAATTGTCGATATTGTCCTACCAATCCCATGAAATATATTATATATGCCATGTACTTTGGCATTGGCCATTCCATTGTGGTCCTTATTTTCTCGGGATCTACTACGATTCCATCTTTAGTAATCATGTGGCCTAAGTACTAAATATGTTCCTTAAAATAATCGCACTTGTTGTATTTAGCATACAATTGATGTTCCGAGAGAGTTTACAATACTAGTCTGAGGTGTTCCTTGTGTTCCTCAATATTCCAGGAATATATCAATATCCCATCAATAAAAATTAACATAAATTTATCTAAATACTGATCAAATATATTGTTCATTAAACAAATAAAAGTTGGGGGGCGTTGGTTAATCCAAAGGGTAACACTACAAACTCGTAGTGTGCATAATGAGTCCTAAAGGAAGTCTTAGCTATATCTTCCTCTTTGATTCTGATCTGGTCATATCCAAATAGTAAATCAATCTTTGAAAATACTGTTTCCCCTTTTACTTGATCAAATAGTTCATCTATGCAAGGCAATGGATACATGTTTTTGATAGTCAACTTATTCAGTTGACGACAGTCCATGCACATATGAAGGTTTCCATCGTTCTTTCTGAGAGGTGATTACTGGCCGTATTTGCAAAGGTCTCAGAATGCCTTGCATCTCCTGTTTAACTCCTTTATCATTCTTTTAACAGATAGTTTTTTTTTTAAAGTTTACAATGGACCAACGGTTTTCCAACCAGTCCGTACCTATCGACACGTCATATGATCCAAGGGGAAGTACATTGAGATCTACCATCAAAGGCTGACCCGCTATTTACAAAGGATAGTTATTGACCTTAGCCAACACAAGTTTCTTTGCCCCTGATGCTAGCTTTACTACCCAAGGGTCTTTAAACATACAGTCTCTAATTTACATTGCTCCACTATCGTAGGACTAAAATAACTTAACATAGCTCCAGGATCAATTAAAACAGATACAGTATGATCAAATCTTTTACCTTCAAACTCCATAATAGTAGGTTGGTATTTAGCCTAATGATCTTATGGAGTAGCATTAATTTTTGGGACGCTCCAGGCTACATCACCTACAGTAGATGCTTCATGGATCTCCAAAATCTATTCAATGCCCTTCTGGTTATCACAATTCTTAATGTAATGTGGCCCTCCACATCCCCAACATTGTACTGGAGGTGTTGTCATCGCTTCGTTATCAACTTTTCCTAATTTCCCACTGGATCTGGGTTCATGGGAATGTTTAAATCTGGACTGCTTTCAATGTGGATTTTTGTTGATTTGTCCCTTGGAAAATCCTTTGTTGACAATGCCATGATTTCCCTTATTTCCCACAACAACCTTATTACCCTTTTTGTCAGCCCATCTTTTTCCCATAATTTCTCTCTTCTGCTTTCTTTGTTGATAGCATATCCTGGCCTTTCACATAACCTCATCCATCATTTTTGGGTTGTCAAATTCAATTTTCTCCCTCATAAACAAGGGAAAACTACTAAAAAACTATTATAGAGGGGTAAAATAGGTAATAAACTCGTCCACTGTTTGTTGTCCAAGCCACAGGTCATGGAATTCTTTTTCCTCCTTGTTGCAGAATCATTCAGTCAAATATCTTTCCTTGAAATACTTTTGGAACTTTTCCCAGGATATACTTTGTTCACTTACCCCTCATACAACCTTGACCTCCTCCCGCGGCAAGGTGGCCTTCCCTTGTAGCTGGAAAATGGCCAAACGAGATCTTAAGTTGTGATCATATTCATATAGTTAGAAGTATTTATCCATATTAATAAGTGAAGCTTCAGCTAATTCCTCTAGCTCTCTATCGAAGAGTGGCAGTTATATTTTCCGGAACTCCCCTTGTAGTTATGTCGACTGCCTTTTTGGTATTGGGTGCTTAAAGGCATTATCTGACTTCTCCTCTTGGTTTTCTTCACCTCCTTTCATTTCCACAAGTTCCATGTGATAGTCTTGTTCTCCTAACATACGTGCCTGCTTGGGGTTGGGAATCGGCTAGCGCTGATTTTGCTTATCCGATAGGATATTCATAATTTTTCCTGTTCCAACATTAATATTGCATTGTCTACTCGTAGTCAGGTCATATTGTCCTTTAACTCTTGGACCATTTCCAATATCGTAATATTGGTGTTGCGAGGTTCTTCTCCTAACTACACCCATACTTCAGGATTTCTTTAAGGAAATGTTGTAGGTCTTGGGCATGCCACGTTTCTATGTAGAACATTGTCCGTTCTTCTCATTTTCCATTGTTATTATGTTTTTCAACTTGAGCCTATACCAATTAGTAAGTTAACACAATTTTAATTGTACTTACTATTTTAATGTCAAAGGCCACAGTTTGGTACCCTTGGCTGTGGTACCACTTGCCACACTACCAAAACAGTTTGTAGAAAAATTAATAAATTTTAAAAGTATATAATAAAGTGGTAAACCCAATTACTGTAATATGAAATTGTCGTTCCGTATTTAAAAGTGAAAGGGCGTGCATGATTACATATGGCTTAATCTAAGTTATGCTGTCAGGGTTATCTCCACCGTACTTTGATTTTTATTACACTAGAGAAAGTGGTACAATGTTATGGAATTACATTTTAATTGATATTAAATCTACCATGTATTCATGGCAAGAGCAGACTCTCGCTACCCTCTAGCGATTCTAACCCCTTGTTTCTTCTACCACATCTACTCATAATGCTTGTAGTATTTCGTTTCATCCTAACCTTAAAACTTGCCGTCAGGTCCAAGTCTCCCCCCAAGCTTGCTCATAAGACCATTGTCTTCTGCGAGTCTCTACAGTAAGTGTTGTTGCTATCTGATCATCACGAGACTTAGATTTTCACTGTCTGACCCTTGCACATGGTTTTTCTTGCCCCCTTAGGGATTCTGGCAACTGCCCTTTCTAACTTGCTTGTTATGAGAAGTTACAAGATACGTTACTATTCAGTTACAAGATCTGTTAATATTCAAACCAATTCCTTCTTCAATAATTAAAAATATTAATCACCTCAAACAAATAATAATAATAATATCCAGTTTTATTTCTTACTGTCGTAACATAAAATATTTACAATTTTTCTAGGGACATTACATCTCCCCTCCCTCAAATTAAACATTGTCACGATGTTTTCCGGCCACAAACAACCCTAGATATGCATCTTTCATGAGCTTTTCATCCTCCCAGGTTGCCTCATCTCGCCCAAAGTGTTGCCATTGCACTATAACCTAGGTGATGGCTTGTTTCTGCAACATTACTTTTCTCCGATCGAGTATATTCAATGGCTTGACCAAGAATTCTCCTTCTAGATCGACCTGAAACAAAAGAAAATTAAATTAGTTTTTCTTAATCATAGAAATTAATTGGCCTACGTAAGATACTTTATTACCTATATGTTTTGCCAACTGACTATATGCTTAGGATCATAAATGTATCTTTTTAATATCGACACACGGAAGACGTTGTGTACCTGAATATGCCTTGGTAAGGTGAGCTAGTATGCCACTGGCCCTACCCTTCCTAAAATTTAAAATGGTCCACAAAACTGGGGTGCCATCTTACCACACCCGCTCCATTGTAACATACTCCTTTTAGCTTGTATCCTCACATATACATGGTCCCCTACTTGGTATTCTCTGAAATTCCTGTTCCAATTGGAAAAATTCTTTTGCATATCTTTGGCTGCCTTTAAGTTGGAAGATACCTTCTTATCCATTTCTTCCATCTGTTTTAACATCTCAAGTCCCAACATCAACATGTCCTCTGACCCCCCCAACTAGATGGTGTGCGGAATTTATGTCCGTACAACACTTCAAATAGGCACATCTGTAAGGAAGCATGATAGCCATTACTGTAAGGAAATTTGACCAGGTCCAAGTAGTTTTCCCATTTAGATGGTTGTTGCATTACATAGGATCTTAACATCTCTTCTACTGCCTGATTCACCCGTTCTGTTTGTTTGTCTGTCTAAGGATGATAAGCGGTACTGAAATTTAATTAAGTACCTAACCCTTCAAACAGGGTTCTCTAGAAGGCTGATGTAAAATTTACATCGTGGTAAAAAATTATAGCTTTTGGTAACCCATGGACCCTAAAAATGTTTTGCATAAAATTATTGACAATTTGTACCACTCTAAAGGTGGACAACACTGGTATAAATGGGCTGATTTGTTTAATTTGTCTACCACCACCATGATTGGGTCATTGTTTATTTTGGATTTGGGTAATCTTGTGATAAAATCCATAGTGATGGTTTCCCACTTCCATTCTAGGATTGGTAGTGGATCTAATAACTCCACAATGTGTTGATGTTCTATTTTAACTTGCTGACATTCCAAGCAATGTGTCAAATATTCTGCTACATCTTTTTTCATGTTGGGCCAATAGTGCTCCTTTCAGAGTGTGGTAATTAGATTTAGGTACCCTTAGTGTCCTGCAGAAGGACGTTCATGAAATTCATCTAAAATCAAACTTTTAATATTATTTTGGTTGGGTACATATAGTCTTTTCTTATAACTCAACATACCTACAACATCCATCGCATATCCCTGCTGATATTCATGACTAGTTGAATTTTTAACTTGCGATCCTATTTGCTGATATTTTTGATCTTGATCAACTACTCTTTTAATCAACTTGTTGAAAGTAGTCCGCCCTTGATTGTAAGAAATTTCATAGAGACAATGTACCTTTTGAGTTAAAGCATCAACTACCCAGTTCTCTTTCCTCTTCAGATGTTTAATCTCAAAATCAAATCCACTTAGGAAATATACACATCAAGCCTGCCTAGCATATAAAGTAGGCTAACTGAAGTAACTAGTCAAACTATGATGGTCCGTCATTAACATAAACTTTTTACCCATCAAGTAGTTATGCCACATTTTCAAGGCATGAATGACGGCTGCCAACTCCAAATTGTAAGCATAATATTTCTGCTCTTGTTCTTTTAAATTCCTAGACTCATAGATGATTACCTTTCCATCCTACATTAGTACTCCACCTACCACTTCCTTGCTTACATCTGTGCACACCACATAGTCCTTACTTGGATCCATTGTGCTTAAAATAGGCGCGGTGGTGAGCAGATGCTTGAGCTGCTCAAACTTTTTTGACATCCTACAATCCATTTAAAAGTTTTTCCGTTTTTATGTAGGGAGGTGATAGGATAGGCCACTGTAGAGAATCCTTCCATAAGTTGTCGATATTGTCGTACCAATGCCATGAAAGATCTTATATCTGTCATGTCCTTTGGCATTGGCCATTCCACTATGGTCCTTATCTTCTCGGGATCTACTACGATTCCATCTTTAGTAATAACGTGGCCTAAGTACTAAATATGTTCCTTAAAAAAACCGCACTTGTTGTATTTAGCTTACAATTGATGTTCCGAGAGAGTTTAGAATAATAGTTTGAGGTGTTCCTTGTGTTCCTCAAGATTCCAGGAATATATCAATATCCCATCAATAAAAATTGACTAAAATTTATCTAAATAGTGATAAAATATATTGTTCGTTAAATAAATAAAGGTTGTGGGGGCGTTGGTTAATCCAAAGGGTACCACTGCAAGCTCGTAGTGTGCATAATGAATCCTAAATGAAGTATTAGCTATATCTTCCTCTTTGATTCTGATCTGGTCATATCCAGATAGTAAATCAATCTTCGAAAATACTGTTTCCCCTTTTACTTGATCAAATAGTTCATCTATGCAAGGCAATGGATACATGTTTTTGATAGTCAACTTATTCAGTTGACGACAGTCCATGAACATATGAAGGGTTCCATCCTTCTTTTTGAGAGGTAATTATTGGCTATATTTTCCAAGGTCTCAGAATGCCTTGCATCTCCTGTTTAACTCCTTTATCATTCTTTTAACAGATAGCTTTTGTTTTATATTTTACAATGGACCAATGCCTTTCCAACTAGTCCATACCTATCAACACGTAATATGATCCAAGGGGAAGTACATTGAGATCTACCACCAAAGGCTGACCCGCTATTTACAAAGGATAGTTATTGACCTTAGCCAACACAAGTCTCTTTCCCCCTGATGCTATCTTTACTAGCCAATGGTTTTTAAACGTACATTCTCCAATTTACATTGATCCACTAGCTTACGACTAACATAACTTAACATAGCCCCATGATCAGTTAAAACAAATACAGTATGATCAAATCTTTTACCTTCAAACTCCACAATAGTCAGCTGGTATTCAGCCTAATGATCTTCTGGAGCAGCATTATTTTTAGGACGCTCCAGGCTACATCACCTACCATAGATGATTGATCGATCTGCCAGAATCTGTTCAATGCCCTTCTGGTTAGGACAATACTTAATGTAATGTGGACCTCCACATCCCCAATATTGTACTAGAGGTGTTGTCTTTGCTTCATTATCAAATTTTCCTAATTTCCCATTAGATCTGGGTTCATGGGAATGTCTAAATCTGGATTGGTTTCGATGTGGATTTTTGTTTATTTGTGCCTTGGAAAATCCTTTGTTTACAATGCCATGATTTCCCTTATTTCCCACAACAGCCTTATTACCCTTTTTGTCAGACCATATTTTTCCCATAATTTCTCTCTTCTGCTTGCTTTTTTGATAACATATCCTTGCCTTTCATATAACCTCATCCATAATTTTTGGGTTGTCAAATTCAATTTTCTCCCTCATAAACAAGGGAAAACTACTGAAAAAATATTGTAAAGGGGTAAGGTAGGTAATAAAATCGTCCACTGTTTTTTTTCCAAGCCATAGGTCATGGAATTATTTTGCCTTCTTGTTGCAGAATCATTTAGTCAAATATCTTTCCTTGAAATACTTCTGGAACATTTCCCAGGATATACATTGGTCACTTACCCCTCGTACAATCTTGACCTCCTCCCGTGATAAGGTGGCCTTCCGTTGTAGCTGGAAAATGGCCAAACGAGATTTTAAGTTGTGATCATATTCATATAGTTGGAATTATTTATCCATATTAATAAGCGAAGCTTCAGGTGCTTCCTCTAGCTCCCCATCGAAGAGTGGCAGTTTTATTTTTCGGAACTCCCCTTGTAGTTATGTCCACTGCCTTTTTGGTATTGGGTGCTGAAAGGCATTATCTGACTTCTCCTCTTGATTTTCTTCACCTCTTTTCATTTCCACAAGGTCCATGAGATAGTCTTGTTCTCCCAGCATACATCCTTGCTCAGGGTTGGAATCGGCTAGCGGTGATTTTTCTTATCCGATAGGATATTCATATTTTTTTCCTGTTCCAACATTAATATTTCATTGTCTACTCGTAGTCAGGCCATATTGTCCTTTAACTCTTGGACCATTTCCAATATCGTAAGATTGGTGTTGCGAGGTTCTTCTCCTAACTACACCCATACTTCAGGATTTCTTTCAGGAAATGTTGTAGGTCTTGGGCGTGCCACATTTCTATGTACAACACTGTCCGTTCTCCTCATTTTCCACTATTATTATGTTTTTGAACTTGAGCCTATACCAATGAGTAAGTTAACACAAATTTAATTGTACTTAGTATTTTAATGTCAAAGGCCAGAGTTTGGTACCCTTGGATGTGGTACCACTTGCCACACTACCAAAACAGTTTGTACAAAAATTAATAAATTTTAAAAGTATATAATAAAATGGTAAACACAATTACTGTAATATGAAATAGTTGACTAAAATGGTCATTAATGAAATTGTGGTTCCGTATTTAAAAGTCAAAGGTTGTGCATGATTACATATGGCTTATTCTAAGTTATGCGGTCATGGTTATCTCCACAATGTTATGGAATTACATTTTAATTGATATTAAATATTAAATCTAAGAGTAGACTCTGGCTACCCTCTAGCTATTCTGACCCCTCGTTTCTCCTACCACATCTATTGTGAAAGAGCTAGGTCTGAGATCTGACGATTGATCTGTTCATGGAATCCCTCTTTGTTATTTCCTTTGGTGAAGTGTCTCATTTTTAACCCCCACAACTCAACTTTTGTTGTTTCCATTTTCGTTTGAGAGAGCTCGAGTCTGGACACTGGGTTACCATTAACTCATTTTACCATTGGCTTGAAGTATGCCCTGGCCGTGTTTCTTTGGTTTTCCTTGCGAGCGCAAGAGATTCTAGCTGAGGAGACAAATTTTAGGACTGTTTGATTTTGTTCCTTGATATCTTATGGTTATGATTTCAATCTCACTTTCTATCTATTTTGGTTTCAAGGTAGTCGAGAATATGTCCGAGTTAGTGAGAAATCCCTCAGAGGCATTGTGGTTTTTCCTTGGCTCCACCATCATAAAATTAACTCATAAGTCTCCATTTTTACCTACCTGAGGGTTGCTATAGTAGATGTTTTCTCGGTAGTCTATTGAACGCTGCTTTCATTTTACAGGATAATTTTCATGGTCCCTATTAAACACTAGTTAGAACATTGGTGATGGAGTTGCGAATCCATATCTACTACCGGTATGAAAAATACAAAATCACATTAAATAAAGAAAAAAATAGATTGACATTTCAAAATGAGAATCATATGTAGTTACTTCAGTAGTCACATATAGGTGTGTTTGTTAGTGAATATGGTTTATGATATAATATAATAAAATATTATAATATTATATTATATTATATTATAAAATAAATCATAATATTTGAATCAAATTTTTATTTTTATTTATGAAAATGAAAATATGAATGGGGACTTATATTTAAATAGCATATATTATATGTATACATAATATATTTAAATATATAAATAAGTGTTTGTTTTATTGGAATTCTATTAATATTAGAATAATAAATTTATTATAGAGAATATACAAGTAATTTTGGTTCAAATATATATATTATATATATAGTTAATATACAATTAATATTGGTTATATATATATAGGTTATATTTTTAATTATCTAAATAGGTTTATCTTTTTGAATGTGAATTAAAATAAATATAATAACATATTTTTTGTTTGAATGTGAATCTAAGATGATAGGGACTCTTAACATGTGGCTTATTGGATTTTAAGTGATTATAATCACCGAGAATAACACCTCACTTGGGCCACACCAATCCATAGCATAAATTCAAGGTAAGTCCCACATAACAACAAATATTTTCATTATTTCTTTTATACCTAGTGGGAAATATAACATAATATTATTATATTATATTATGTTATGTTATGTTATAAATGACATTATAAAATGAGAGATATATTTTGATTCAACAACATATAAATGATAGCTATATTTGAAATATAATTTATATTTTTGGTATAGATTATGAAATATTTTATATATGCTTCAAATATTATAAACATATTTTTGTATTATATATTAGATCTCAACTAAATATACAATGAAGTAGACATCTTGTAATTTTAATATTATTAATTTTACATGCCATTCGTCAACTCCATATTAAATTAAGTAGTGAAGGAATTACATATTTGGGGAAAATAAATTTTAACTATTGTTTTAGCTTTCAATCACTTTATTTCTCTTTTGTTATTACTATTTTTTTATGTTTTAATGTAAGTAACTTGTTTTTTTTTAAATGTAATGATACATGATTATATCTCCTTCATATTTCTTTTTTCCAAGTGTTGTTATACAATCAGGTATGGAAGATATGTCTTCATGTAAAATTACATTTAAAAAGTATAAAATTATATATTTAACAATAAATTAAATAGTTAGTAATAAAAAAACTAAGCATAGTTTGGAAACATCAATTTGCACCTTAATTTTGCTTTTGAACATTATTAAAATGCAAAGAAAAAAAAAATTATCGTTCAAAATTGAGGACATGGAGTTCCTTCACTACATGACATGGAGTTGATAGTTGTTACTACACCCAGTTCAGATCTAGGGTTTTGACATCTTGGCTTCAACTGGATTTAGTGATCAGGTAAATCTAGTTCTTCACTCCACTCTTATACAGATCTGTAATCTGATTTGTTAGTTTCGAATGCAAACATATGTATTAGGCTCATTGACAGTTACAACAATACTCAGCCGTGTTTGGCATTGTGAAAACATGATGGAATAGACATTATTTTGTGAAATAAAATGACAACCATCAACATGAGGGTTATTATTCCTGTCATGATTAGATCTATTTTATGGATATCAGTAATGTTCGATTGGATAGATAAAGTTATGGGTGATTGTACTCTCTTTTATTGCATCATTTGATGATGATCTAAGAAGAAGAAGATTTGCAACGATTTTCCCCATAGTGGGTTTTTCCTATGTCTCAAACCAATCCTGGTGTCTCTATGTGTGTTCATGATTTATTCTACTGTCCCTTTTATATCACATTGCATTGATGATAACGATGATGTTGTTTCTTCCCATATAATCGCATATGTTGATGTATAATGGCATAGATTTGAATAGCTTAATGATGAAATGGGGTGAACTTAATGTATTAATGATGAAATGAAACTATCATAGAAAATAACAATGTATTAATGATGAAATGAAACTATCGTAGAAAATAACAATGTATTAATGATGAAATGCAACTATCATAGCAAATAACAATGTATTAATGATGAAATGCAACTATCATAGCAAATGATTATGTTTAGTTATTGTACTTCCTATTTGAGTACATTGATGTTTGTAATGTCCTTGATGGGATGTGAATAGTACAACCTTCTCGAGGATCAATTTGAGATGCAGATATGGAAATAGATGAAGAGGTTCATGATGAAAAGGTGACAAAGTATGTCAAGTGGCCTATGTCGAAAGAGTATGTGATTTATGTACATCTAACAATATCAATCTGCAGCAGAGTCTTAGATCTAAAGCCCACACAGAAATTAGGCTTTTTTCTTCATTCATAGTCACATATCTACGAGATCTTGTCTGTTGTCACACTCATGCTAAGGCCTAGAGGTTTGATTATTGCTGACCATCCTCTTAAGCATCATGAGGATGTTTGAACTCTTAATGATGATTTCCCTATCATATTCTTCCATTTTCAACTCAACATGTAGATTGAAAGTTTCAAAGTTTAAATGTTTTCCTTCAAATGAACATGTAGATTGAACTTGTTTTTGAAGGTGACTAGGACACACACACACACACACACACACACACACACACATATATATATATGTATGTATGTATGTATGTATGTATGTATGTATGTATGTTTGCATGTATGTTTTCTTGATTTTCCTTGATATCAATACTATGTGGGCATGATGACTTATGTGGGTATTTGGAGATTGGCCTCATTTTTCGTAGATAAATGGTTGAAGTAATTATATTTGTAATTTGGCATGAAAAATGGAACCTTCATGACTCATCCTTGATGTATGCATTTGCACCTAGTTACATGATGACTTGTATTATGATTATGAGAGTGACTTAATCAAGTTCAGATTGATATTGCATGACTTGTTGGCATGATGAAATCATGATTTCATATGAGCTCCAATTTTCTCTTGGTTGAAAGTATTAATACTATGATAATGACGACTTTGATAATGGTCTTGATCTTGCTTCTAAACTTTGATGAGTAAAATTTGCTGTTGATGGGTATGTTGTCTTGTAAAGGCATCATGTTTAGATCATTCATATCCAGATATGTCTAGATTTGACATTTATCTGATGAATTCAGGATGATAAGTCCAAATGTATGGCTTTGATATTGATTATGGTTCTAGTTTTATATCTTGATAATCTACTTGTGATAGGTGATGAGCCTTTCATGATCTAAATTAGAGTGATATTACTTATGAAGCCCAAAATGATGTATCATGTCGTGATGATTTAATTTATGGAACTTGGTAAAGAAGTTCCACATGGAAAAGTCGATATTGGAAAATGTTTTTGAATAATGAAAATACAAATCCTTCGATACTCCAATTTACAACTCAAGATGTCGTTGAACTTGACATGGCATCCAACAATTGTTTTAAGAGTTGATGTTCCATTTTGAACATCCATCTGTATATATATGATGTGCATAGAACCTTAATGAATTTATGATTGAGTTTCTTCATAGAGTTTCCACTGAGAATGTTTTAAAATATATGGATGAGGTGTTCTAGTTTTTAGAATGAGATATTTATCTTGTGATATGTGTATACAGAGATTTATTGCTAATATTTGAGATTATTGTGGATAAGAACATTTGGATGCCACTTTAGTATATGATCTGACATGATATCTTGGATGAGAGGTCCAAAGCATGACTGAGGTTGATCATGATGTTGTTAGCATTGCTAGTTGTGAGGCAGGATACAAAATCTCCTTACAGAGATGTTTGAGCATGATGTGGATATGACATGGATAGCATGGATATATTGTGATGATATGATTGGAGGTAAGTTGCATATTTATATTTTGGACCAAGATACTCTCATATATAGAGATAATGTAGATGTTCGAAACAAGCTTAGGCTTGTGGTTGGAACCACCTTGAGTGTGAAGATGATTATGGTATCCTTTTGATATTTATGTGATTATATATGATTATGAAATGATATTTGATTCGATTTTTTGTATGAAAAGGAAACAATCTCTATTGAGACAAGTAGATTGCATCTATTCTCTCAGAGGCATCTTGATTCTCAGAGAGCATCCCCTCCAGATGAGGGGCAACGCTGATCGAGAACACAGAGCCAACTCTTCCCCTCTGTTTGTGATCTCTCGGTGAGGAATTGATGGATAAGGGCTCCTGGGGTTTAGGGAACTCTAGACAATAGGGTACTCCCTTATCTGCTACCCATAGGGTTGAGGGTTTAATTCCCTTGTCTGGTCTTTGTAGAGTATACTCGAATTGACATTATACCCACAAGGAGGCCATGTTGAGAATATTACTCCTCATCTAGCCAATGAGTTGTGGCTATGCTTGGGGTGTACAACCCAACGCAATTATGATGCATCAGTTCTACCACATGACTGTTTCAGGTCATTGATGGGAAGATCAGTAGGCAATATGATTCCTAGTTGAGGGTAAATCTCCCTAATGAAACTTTGGGTTGAGTGTAAAGCTCCGCGATGAAATTCTAGGGTCAGGGGTGTACTCCGCTACATGATACAGTGTCAAGGGCTTACTCCCCTATTTGATGAGCTATATTATTTCTTAGTATGGGTGGAAGATATTTATCCTTGGTGCGATTCCAAGTTGAGATGTGCTCCCTGATGATATGTTATCCGATGATGATTCATGATAATATTCTAGGTAGTATCCCATCGACATAGATTGGAAGTAGTAGCCAGATAGATAGAGGGTGGTAGCTTGAGCTCCCCTTTAATAACAAATTCTTCTTCCTCTAGATTCAAGAATGTTCAGGATATGAGTAGGAAAAATCAAGAGATAAGAAGGAATACACAAAGGATAAATCAAGATGTACGATGATCATTTGTGATCACAAGACACTTGGGATGGAAATGGAATAATTATTACATGACAGATATGATCCGTGATCATTCATGATGACACTTGAAGATTCCAGAATAACATATTCTTCGATGCATAGATATTGGCAGGTGGAATTCTCCCAAGTCGAGAGGAAGTGTTAATTTTTGAAATTGTGGTAAAATCCCTACTTGGATAGCTCAAATGATCAATATAATGATTTCATTATATTTGTCTTCTCGAGAGGACCAAAATTGACCTAATGATCACCCAACTTGGTTAAGCAGAAATTGAGTTATAGATTATTTTATTCATACATGTATTATCGAATGGGTTGGCCCTAAGCACATGAGAATTTCTTCCTTCAATCTTAACTCAAACTGACCCCAAAATAAAATCCTATAAATAGAATAGACCTCAACATAATTTGGACATATGTTCTCTTCTCTTTTGTCTTTTTTTGCATAGGTTCAATGGAAGAAGTTCTCTCAAGGGTCTAAAATCATACGCGAAAGGTTCGCACTAGGTTAGGGTGGTTTGGATCACAGTTTTTAGCATAGAACAAGGCATTATGGTCCCTCATCACTGGAAGAAAAGCCTATGAAAGTTACTATACACCATTGGACACTACCACAAAGGATTATGCAAGTGACCATGGGTTTAGAGGTAGAGCGAAAGGTTATGGTCCCTAGTCGCTCACACTAGCTAGCCTGGGGAGAAATCTTGTCATCTCGGTCACTCGCACAACTCAAAAATGGTGTTGCTTTAGTTTTTTATTCCCTCATAGAACTCCTTTAGGGAGAGACTTTATGTCTTTGTAGTTGATTGCAAAATTCAAACACATAGAGACCTCCTTAGAGTGACTCTGCAGTCACAGTCGCTCGCATATTGTATTAGTGAAAGTGACCCAAAATTTTAAGTTACTCATAGACAATGTTGATGAGGGCGACCTAGTTAAGATCTAAGGTTTTGACATCTTGGCATGAGATGACTTCAGTGATCAGGTAGATATGGTTTTCCTCTCTATTGTTATACGGCTCTGTAGATATGTAGATCTGATTTGTTAGTTTACGCTGCAAAAATATGTATTAGGCTCATTAACAGGGACAAAAATACTCAACAGTGTTTGGCATAGTGATAATAGTATACAACAATTGACATTTCTTTGTGATAGCACATTATAACCATTAGTATGATGGTTCTAATTCCTGTCGTGATTAGATCTGTTTTATGGATATCATAATATTTTTACTTCATAGATAAAGTTATGGATCATTGTACTCTCTTTTGTTTCATCATTTGATGACAATCTAAGAAGAAGAATATTTTCAAGGGTTTTCCCCATATTGGATTTCTCCTTGGTCTCAGACCAATCCTGATGTCTCTATGTGTGTGCGCGCTTTCTTCGATTGTCCCTTTTATATTCCATTGCATTGATGATGATGGTATGTTGTTTCGTCCTATGTATTTTCATATGTTGATGTATAATGTTGTATATCTAAATAATGTATTGATGAAATGGGGTGAACTTAGTGTATTAATGATAAAATGCAACTATCATAGCAAAGAATGATGTCGTCTTAAGAAAACTTAACATAAGGAAGGATAGAGTGGGTGCTATGATGGTCATGAATTAGCGAGCCTTTGCTGAACTCGAGTATTCAATAAGATGGAGTTTTAAAAAATCAGCACCTAACCACTAGTCTCTATCAAGGAAAAAACTGCATATCTGTCAATTATGTCATGGGAATATAAACAATTTTTTTATAAAAACATGTAATCAAGACTTAAACTAGAAATTGTATAAAGTAGACGTTTATTCATTTATTTGTAGAAAAATAAAGAAGACTTAATATATCCATGCAAACTGATATGTAGTATTTTGGGAATGCAAGTATCTAGTAAAAATAATTCGCATGTACAATATATTTTACATTTCTAAATGAAATTATATTCTAGTGAAGGTTAAAAACATTCACTCGTGAAGCCATTGTTTCAATTTCTAATTAAGAAGAGAAAATTAAAAAACATTATAGAGTGGTATAGATAGCAGATAACTAGAACATTTAGCACACAACATACACTAAAATCATCAATATATTTTATTAAATAAAACACCTTTAGTTTGGTGAATTTTAGATTCATTTCAGAAGTATAAATCAACAAAATGTTCCTAGTGGGAAATCTTTTCAGGCTTCACCATAGGATAAACTGAGTATATATAAATGAAGCATATAGTATCAATTCCATGAGAAATATATACATTTAACACCAAATGTTGTTGATGGTGAAATACACAGAAGAAAATATAGACCGCAACCATAATTTTTATGCCATCAGCATGGAAAATTTTCCCTAATCTCATTTTCCTAATAGAAGAGGGCCAAAAATATTCGCTCTCTATACCAAGAGTGAAATAGGCCTGTAGAGGTTTGGTATCATTGCTAGCAGATGATTTGCTAAGTCATTCATCTCGTTGTGTAGGTCACGAGTTTGAGTCTCGTATTAACCGAGGGCCATTCTTGCAGGCTGGGCGGTTCCTCCTAGAGGTTATAGTGGAAACATTTCATGGCAAGATGGCTTCTTGTTGAAATATAAAACAATAAATATATTTTGTTGCGCCTTGAGAATACCAGCAAGAAGGTCAAAGGTTATGTAATGGGAAACTAACCTTTACCAATATAGGAAGAGGGTAGAGGTGGAAGGCACGTCCTCTATTTGTTTTTTTTTTTTTATCGTTAAAACTACACTACTTCTATTATTTACAGTAACAGCAGCGAACAATTACATCTTGGATTACAAGTCGCCAGAGGCCTGGGGTGGCACTCTGGATCATAGAGATTCGCTAAAACAACTACCCGCGCAGGGGCATTCTCCTTGTATGTGAGCACCCTCGCAGGGGCGATATCATTGTGACCATCACTGATACTGGAAGCCCACGCAGAGGCTGTGGAGCTTTGGAGACCAGAAAAATGCAAAAATGTCTTTCCCACGCAGGGGCAGAAGAGAGAAAAGGAAATATTTCATCATATTCCCTCGTAGGGGAGTGGACATGCACTGAATAGCATAATTTTCAAGGCAAACATAACTATTCACGTCATACATTAAACATTGGTGATAGGGGAAACAGTTCACAAAAAAACCTGAGCTCGGGCTGAGGACTGAAGCTTGGTAGGGCCAGCATCTATTCATCCGAATCTTCCTCCGAATCTTCCGGATAAATCCAGTATTCACCTTCTGGTGGGGGTCCCCAGTCATACTTAGCTTTGCCTTTCGCGGATGCTGGTTGAGAGGCTGGTGGAACAGCCTGTGGCTCAGACTGTGCCCCTGCTTTTTCCGCAGCAGCCTTGGAGCTCTCTACAGGATGTGTTTGGGCACTAGGTTGCTCCCCCCCTTCTTCTTTCTCTTCTTCCATGAATAAGACTGAAACATGAGCTTGAAAGTTGGAATTACCTTGGGCATTGCTGAAAGAGAAAACCGTTGTGCCAAACGCAGGTAGTGGGGGAGTTCTTGGGTCATGCGGTCTGGCATCCAGGAATTGCTGTGACCGGATGGGGTTGGCTTCCTCCACCCTGTGGCACAGATAGCAACAACAATTTGAAGACGAATTGTCAACCATGGGGCGTGAAGTTCCGCCTCGCCCTGTGTCCCGCCGACTGAAGGGCCTCTTTCTCGGCGTCATGATGGACTCCAAATTACCTGCAATTCCTTACGCTGCCTTTTCACCGTTTCCTTGAGCCAGTGGGAGTCCTCGTGCTTGCTCTCTGAGCTTTGACACACGGAGACCCACCTCCCCAATTCGAAAACACAAACATTCCCAATTCTTGCTTGATTTATGCTGCAGTGGTTTTCCTTGGCTCTGTTGAGCCATAACTCGTCTCTGCCACAGCATATGGAGCGCATCTGCATCCATAAATGGTCGTCCCTTCGACCTCGTGCTCTCACGCTTGCGAGCCAGGGCGGCGTAGAGCATTTAAATGCTTGTTTGAGCTTGAGCTCGCCCATGTTGACCATGTGGCGTACCTTCCTCCCTCTGCGTGGCACCCGCATCCGGGTTGCACATCCTCTATTTATTAGAAACCCCTGAGTTAACATTAATTCAATGTGTAAGAAGTATTAGAAGTAGGTAGTGAGTAATAGTCTACCAAGGCTAAATACAACTATGTTTAACTAGAGAAAAAGGAAATTACTAGTAAATAGAGACCAATATACTTCTAAAGGTGACAACTTTGAGCATTCCTCCCCTTCCACATTATCGTATAAGTTCCATTAGTGTTTTGAGGACCAACAAGAAATTTTGAATCCAGTCAAGAGACGTGGAAACATACCATATCAAAGAGAAAAAAAAACCAATACATAATAGTGCAATGTGAATGAAGGAATCATGTATTCTTTCTTGAAACTAAACACGAAGGCATCGACACATTCACCTAGCTCTAACCACCATTTAAAAAGTAAAAAATATTCAAATAAAGGTTTCTCTAAGGAAAATATTCTCAATATCCAATTGAAAAATAAATATGAAAAACCCAAGAAAACTTACTTGGTTCTATGTCAAAGCAAAGTCGCTTTTCTAGAGGAACATATCCAATCTTGAATAACAAAATACTGGCTATTTAGACTCATGAAGAAAACAAATAAGGGAGGCCAACAACCCCAATAAAGAAACTAATACTAACATGAAATAATAAGAAAAACAATGCCTATAGAAGGAGAAAGAAAACTAAACTTACCATGAGGGAATGTTATGGAAGTATTCTATGTAAATTGTAGTAGCACTAAGGAAAGGAAGGAAAACTTTGATTATCACAATGGGCATGAGGGTACCCTTATGCAACATGAGAATGAACCTAGTCAACAAAATCAACATAAAAGATTTCGACCTATAAATAAAGAAGTGTATCAAAATAACTTAAACATGTCAATGCCCTTTAGGAGCTAAACATGAGTCTAAAGAGGTTGTGAAATGTAATAAGAAAAGAAAATTGTTAGGGTACCAACACCTCTTATGTCAATGCTTAAGAGTTGGAAACAACTTAACCAACTAGAAACACCAAACGAAAATGGAAATGACCTCGATGCATTACAGAACGGATTCTCATCGTTGGATGGATATAGTGAAATACCCACTATTTATATCGATCAAGTACTGGTGGCCAAGTGAAGTTCACATGGGCTTGTATGAGGTGGCCACATGAAATTCACTCATGCAACTCCATGATTGTCACCTCTCTTGTCCTTGTTAAATTCCATTTAAAGTCCACTGTTGAACAAATCATATAATATAAAGTGGGTAAAAACTAGTTTCAAAATTGAAGTAACTTACAAACCATCATGTCTCAATGTAGGAGAATATAGATATACCTTAGGATTTATCTTATGTATGTTAGAGGTGAGAATAACTAATTAGACCTCAATCGATTCCACTTCACTCGGATAATCCAGAGTGAGGTTGTAGATAAAAACAAATGTCATATAAAAATAAATTAGAAGCATATAAGCCATAAGGTTCATGAGATAGTAATGTTAGATATATTAAACAAAATAGAGAAAGGCCATACATGAACATGTATTCGAACAAAAATTGCCAAACCTAGGTATGTGACATATTTGGAGAAAATACAAATAAAAATAAAAATATTTAATAAACTTGTCATAAAAGTTGCCATGTCGTATTATAAAAAAAAATGTATATGGAAACATTTAACAAATATGTGAGTAAAAATAAATGTGGAAAAAATTAACAAATCAATGAACATTAATTAATTATATATCTGTATAGAGGGAACACCATATCACTTTCTAATTCTTAATACATTGTAGGCTCATATTCAATTCTTAATATAGTATTCAAATAAAAATATTGAGTGAAATATTTCATTATCTAACACATAATATATATATATATTATTATATATATATATATATATATAGATAAAAGAAACATATAACAAGAATAAAACATATAGGAAATATTTTAATATCAAATAGTTGCAAATCAAAAATAACATTTTAGAAATTATGAGTTATATATATTTCTTTTTCATTGAGAATTTATACCCTTTTTTTAATGTGGATTGACATTCTTCCCACTAAACACCCCTAAATCTAAATAGAAAACGATAACTAAAGAAAACACCATACTTTCTAATTCTTAATATGGTGTAGAGTTATATTTAGTTTTTAATATAGTATTGATAGATGGCAATAAAAAAAAGTAAAATTAAAATATTTCAATACCTAACATACACACACATATATATTATATATATATATATAAATTACTTAACAAACTATTCTTAACAATATATAAAAACATATAAAAATTATTTATTATTAAAAAATTACAAATAAAAAATAACATTTTTTATAACTTATATATCTCTTCGTTGTTCCTAATTATACTATTTCTTTAATGTTAACATTCTTCCTACTAAACACTCTTAAATTTAATCACAAAAAAAATTATTCAGAATTCACACCTCTGAATCTAACTATAAATACATAACTAAAATGAAATATTCTAAATTCACATGCATGAATCTAAACATAAAAAACATAAATACCAAAAACACACATTGAAACAATTAATAAACCACTGATAAATATTAATAAACCAGTCAATAAAATACGTTTGGCCTTATTATAAACACACAATCAAACATTAAAGTTGCCCAGTTATGTCATAATTAAAGCCTTATTGAACGTCTCACTAGCTCGCAAGCAAACATGAGTCTGGCTTTAAACATAAAAAACATAAATACAATATTTAACAGTCATAGTAATCTTCACACTTCCGCAAGCTCCGAGCCTTCTTGAGCGGTGCTACCACCCCTGCACACACATCAGAGTATTTTAACATCAGTAACAAATTATTGGATTATTATTTTTTTAATAGTATAACTAGATTATTTTATAATATTAAATAGTTAGACATCGCTTCAGAGTACATTAACATTATAGAATACTATTGTGGTACCCGAGCAACGTCAGTCTTTTGAACTTTGATTAACCAAAAGACTTTATTGGCTAGAGAATTGATTCAACTAGTGTTTTACCTGATGCCGTTGCCAGTGCCTGTGGCTTTTTTATAACCACCTTCTCAGAGGTGCGAAAATCATCTATAGTTGTGGCTGTTATAGGAGCCAGCAGGAAGAGAGTGAAAATACAAATGGCCATCACTAATACAAGCTTTGAAGAGGCCATTGATATCGACGACAAAAAAAAAAAATTTCCAAAAATTCTAGCAAGTGATAAATGAAGCACGAATGAACCGGTGAAGAGAAGAAGGTCAGGTGAAAGTTTAAATAGAGATAGGGCTGGAGTTGGAAAATGGTTTGTAATGTAATATAATACTATATTTAAGCTATAAGGTGTTTCCCTATGAAATCAACTCTCCTCTCTGCCTACTTGTCATCTTGTAACCCACACGATTATGTGTTAGACGATTGCAACAATTTCAGCCGTTGATTCAAAGAGGTTGCCCAAACGATTTGGGCGTTTCATTTGGCACCGGGTCGAATCAGCACTGTGATGGTGGGTGGCAGACATTGCCAGTTCTTAATGGTAGTCATGGGCGTGGTGGCCTTCATGGCAGCAGCAGGAAGCAGCGTCGGTGAACACGATTCACAGCCGCCCTGTTCCTCTCTCGACTGCACAACCCCCCTCATAAGTATATTACCATGTGTAGACTACATTACTGGAAATAATAACACCAGCTCACAGCCAACCAATGACTGTTGTTTATCGATCGCTGCCATCCTCGGCAGGTCCGACTGCCTTTGCCAGCTTTTCCGTAGCAGCGATTACCTTGGCTTTCCAATAAATCAAACCCTCGCCTTCTCGCTCCCTGCGGCCTGTAATATCAACGCTTCCGCCCCAAATTGCACAGGTACAGGGCGTCTAGGCTCTTTCTTTTGCAGATCCTTGCAATCTTTATCGCAAGATTCAAAATCTTGACCGACATGAAGATTAGAACGATTTTTAGTTAAATTTAATGTGCTCGTGCAGATATTTTCTTTACGACCGCGGTCGACCGTGCTCCTCAAAGCCCAGATATCGCAATTTTAATTGAAATTCTCGAGAATTTATCTGACATGTTATTTTTATGCAGATACCACATCGTTCGTTTAAGCTCAAATTCTTGAAAACTTATACCACATTTTCTTTTAAAATCGGGGTTAGAGCTTCCTTTTTTTCCGTTTATGTTGAGAACACAGGAGATCGTTCGTTTTAGTTTAAGTTCTTGAAAATTTGAGAGCGGCAATTTTTCTGCAACATCTATCCGGCATTCCTCCTTTAGGATCTACTTTGAATACAGATGTTCCTTCCTTACCTTTTAAATTCCTAATGATTTATGGAACAATTTTATTTATTTTAACATACGAGCCTGCAGGTTTTTCTTCCTATAGTTTAAATTCTTGAAATCTATCCTGCACTTTTCTTTTGAAACTTAACTTTATCGCGTAAAAACTAGAGAGCTCAGAGCATCTGTTCGTTTCAGTTTAAATTTCCTGAGAAATTATCAAACATTTTATTGAAAAATTATTTGTCATTTTTCTATCAAAACCTCTATTTAATTAAAAAAAGAAAATCAAGAACGCAGTTTAGTTTAAATTAATGAAAATATGCAGCATTTTTCTTTTAAAACGAGCCTTTAGGATGAGAAAATATAATAAATAAGGATGAGAAAATATAATAAAGAAGCTCGAGAACACCTAATAAAGAAGGTTGCGTTAATTTTAGTCAAAATGCTTGGAAATTTATGTTACATTTTCTTTTATAACCGACGGTCTGCGGAGAAATCTTGAAAGTTTGAAGGTTTTCCTTCGTTGTAGTTCCAATTTTTGAAAATTTATCCGGCATTTTCCTTTTAAAACCTACCGCTTATGGGGACAAACGTAGGCACATTTCGTTTGTTTTAGTTTAAATTCATGAAAAAATTACCAGAAATTTTTGTTACAAACCCTACGTTTATAGCAAGAAAAAGTAAGAGAACTTTCATCCGTTTGGTCGTTTGCTATTGCGTTAAGAATTTATTCCTTTTTATTTAATACCTTGCTATTGCGTTATGAATGTCTGTTTCTTTATTTCATCTTTGGCTCTAAAGCAGAGTTGCTCAGAGAAAATACGCTCAGGTGCGGAACACCGCCTCAAGCACAACACTTACCGCAGCCGCCTCGAACATCAATAGGCTCGCCATCTCCATCCGTTTCTTTGACAGGTAAACGAAAGATTTTGTATGTTGCAGTGGAGGATATGTGTATCAAATTGAAATATGAAAGGAATTTGATTTTCTGGTCCTCGTGTTAACGTGTCGCTAGTTCCATCTTCAGATATAGACGATACGGTTTCGGCACAATGCCCGGAGAGTAGTCACCCACAAGCAAAAGCTACGCAAAAACATGGGAGTGGAGCCGGCGGAATTGTCACACCAGTGATCATGGGGATTATTTGGCATCTCGTTATTATCACCATCTTGGAATGAATATCAATTATTTTAGGGTAGATGGATTGGAAGTATTAAATTTTGAGATGAATATTGTTTATGTTTCTTTAATTCTGTAAAATTTAAATTTCAGAGAAAAGACAGCAGCCCTCCGGCGGTCCTCGTATGCCATAATTATTTTAGAATGGTTAAAATTTAATTGTGATGGAGATTTAGTTTTGATGGTTCAAATATGTGATCCTACATATGGAGCTAACGAAATAATATTTTGAAGTTTTTGTTAGCCGAGCTATGCCATGCTCCTCTAATGTATCCAATTTTATCGGATGTTTCAGAAAGGACAATTTCTTCGGTGAAATTTAAAAACTGTAAACTTGCCTTTTCAAGGGCAGAGAATGTAATAATGTTACATCATAAGTTCGGTTAATTTGGTATCTGGTTCTCTTAACTTTGTTTTTAAATTATGCTTCAGAATTTGATCTTACAATTACTTTTTATTTGATTTATTTTAATAAGGAATTTTTATCTTTTTAATTATATTAAATATAAATGCTATATTTGTATATATATATCATATATGATTAAATTTATATTTTTAATTAATTAAAATGTAGGTTTAAAATTATCAAATATATAAATGTTATATTTTGAATTATATTAATAATAATTATATAAAATTAAAATTTTTAATTTTTAATTACCTTGTAAGGCGTTTCCCTATGAAATCAACTCTCCTCTCTGCCTACCTGTCATCTTGTAAGCCACACGATTATGTGTTAGAGGATTGCAATAATTTCAACCATTGATTCAAAGAGGTTGCCCAAACGATTTGGGCGTTTCATTTGGCACCGGGTCGAATAGTTTCATCCCCGCACTATGTGTTAAAGGTTATTCTTCAAAACCTTATGGGATGAGAATGTATCAGGTTTATGGCAGCGACCGCAACAGCCCCCTTCTCGAGGACAGCGGGAATGACCTACTTTGCTTATGCCAACGTATGCGCTTCCATGCTCAGAGGTTGCCTAAGGAGCCCTACAAATCTAATGCCATCTCGCGCGAGAAGGTTCATTATATTGTCACGAAGTGGGTCGAGCGAAAACCAGAAAAACCAGGTACCCACCATTTCTTTCGACGTACTTTGGCTTGAAGTATTTTCATCAAAGCCCCATTGGATTATATAGATCATATGCAATCCCCTTTCTTTTTAAACAAACCCCCATTTGGATGCCATTCTTTCAAATTCCAATACTAACAAGAGATTAATGTGAGATCCATCAGCAGGACTTGAACAAGATTACAGTAGGTTTCAATGTATATTGTAACTGGGTTCAGGATTTAGGTTAATGTATCAGGTTTACGGCGGCGACGGCAGCAGCCCCCTTCTGGAGGACAGCGGGAATGACCTACGTTGCTTATGCCAATGTATGCGCTTCCATGCTCAGAGGTTGCCTGAAGGAGCCCTACAAATCTGATGCCATCTCGCGCGAGAAGGTTCATTATACTGTCATGAAGTGGGTCGAGGGAAAACCAGAAAAACCAGGTACCCACCATTTCTTTCGACGTACTTTGGCTTGAACTATTTTCATCAAAGCCCCATTGGATTATATAGATTAGATGCAATCCCCTTTCTTTTTAAACAAACCCCCATTTGGATGCCATTCTTTCAAATTTCAATACCAACAAGAGATTAATCTGAGATCCATCAGCAGGACTTGAACAAGATTACAGTAGGTTTCAATGTATATTGTAACTGGATTCAGGATTTAGGTTAGTTGACCTAGAATTATTATTTCTGATACAATGATTCCGATTATCACAGTGCATATGCCCTCCCCATTTCTGGAATGTAGCTAGCTCACAGGCTACAACACTCTCAAAAGAGCCCTTTAGGTGATAAATCGAGCTGAAAGGCTGCATCAACGATGTGAACTGTATGAAATATCTGCTCACAACTAAATTCAACTTCCTAGAAGACTCTATAGTTACTCTCACAGTTATTTAGTTATTAATTGTTTCGATTATCATAAATGGTTTCAATTCGTCTAATTTCCAGATGTCTCATATATCAATTTCATACCCACCTGTTATTGTTATCTGGTGTTCATTACATGACCTGTGTAGTTTGAATTTTTGCAGAGAAAGAAAATGATTCCAAAAGAATCCCTACAAAACGAAACATCCAGAGGTGGATGAGTTGGCTGGTGAAGGATTGTCAACCTGTGGATTCTCTGGTGTTTCATTATTCTGGGCATGGCTCTCAGCAAAAAGATTACACTGACCACGAAGTTGATGGCTACGACGAAACGCTGTTGCCTCTTGACTTTGAGACGGCAGGGATGATTGTGGACAATGAGATCAACGATACGTTGGTAAAACCCCTTCCTCCCGGAGCTCGACTGCATGCAATCATCGATGCTTGCCATAGTGGCACTGTTCTAGATTTGCCCTACGTCTCCGTCTTCAACCCCAGGTCACTACTTCTAAGATTCAATCCATGTCTGGTTCTCAACTTTTCTTTAGCAGTATATCCATCTGTTTTCTAAAATTAATTGTTATAATTTTATTATGCTGACAAATTTAGCGGAGGAAAATGTGCGTGGGAGGACCATACACCTCAAAATGGTATGCGCAAAGGAATAATGGGAGGTGAAGCGATATGTTTTAGTGGATGTGATGATGACCAAACCTCTGCAGATACTAAGGTAAGATTATCTTTAAGAGGTTAGAATATTTTGGATAACGAAATATTTTGGAAATATGGAAGATAGGAATAAAATTAATCATGGGTATACTGGGAGAAAAGTGAGAGTGAGTGACGAAGCTTCCGTCCCTAACACATATACGTTTAAAAAATGAATTATTATTTCTGATACAATGATTCCGATTATCACCGTGAAATAAATATGCCCTCCCCATTTCTGGAATGTAGCTAGCTTACAGGCTACAACACTCTCAAAAGAGCCCTTTAGCTGATAAATCGAGCTAAAAGGCTGCATCAACGATGTGAACTGTATGAAATATCTGCTCACAACTAAATTCAACTTCCTGGAAGACTCTATAGTTACTCTCACGGGTATTTAGTTATTAACTGTTTCGATTATCATAAATGGTTTCAATTCGTCTAATTTCCAGATGTCTCATATATCAATTTCATACCCACCTGTTATTGTTATCTGGTGTTCATTACCTGACCTGTGTAGTTTGAATTTTTGCAGAGGAAGAAAATGATTCCAAAAGAATCCCTGCAAAACGAAAGATCCAGAGGTGGATGAGTTGGCTAGTGAAGGATTGTCAACCTGGGGATTCTCTGGTGTTTCATTATTCTGGGCATGGTTCTCAGCAAAAAGATTACACTGGCCACGAAGTTGATGGCTACGATGAAACGCTGTTGCCTCTTGACACTGGTAAAACCCCTTCCTCCCGGAGCTCGACTGCATGCAATCATCGATGCTTGCCATAGTGGTACTGTTCTAGATTTGCCCTACGTCTGCGTCTTCAACCCCAGGTCACTACTTCTAAGTTTCAATCCATGTCTGTTTCTCAACTTTTCTTTAGCAGTATATCCATCTGTTTTCTAAAATTAATTGTTATAATTTTATTATGCTGACAAATTTAGCGGAGGAAAATGTGTGTGGGAGGACCATACACCTCAAAATGGTATGCGCAAAGGAACAATGGGAGGTGAAGCGATATCTTTTAGTGGATGTGATGATGACCAGACCTTTGCAGATACTAAGGTAAGATTATCTTTAAGAGGTTAGAATATTTTGGATAATGAAATATTTTGGAAATATGGAAGATAGGAATAAAATTAATCATGGGTATACTGGGAGAAAAGTGAGAGTGAGTGATGAAGCTTTCGTCGCTAACACATATACGTTTAAAAAATGAATTATTATTATTATATACTTATATAAAATATTTATATATAAAATCGGTGTGATTCTTTATAATTATTGATGGCCAGTAAAACAAAAACTTTAAGATTACGCAGTCAATACGTTTAAAAAATGAATTATTATTATTATATACTTATATAAAATATTTATATATAAAATCGGTGTGATTCTTTATAATTATTGATGGCCAGTAAAACAAAAACTTTAAGATTACGCAGTCAATTTTCTAATAGAATTGTTGTGAACAGGCGCTTTCAAAGATTACATCAATAGGAGCCATGACTTACAGTTTTATAAAGGCAATTGAGAAAGGAGAAGGGAACACTTATGGGAGTTTGTTAAGTTCTATGAGTGTTACTGTTCGTGAAGCACGCCAAAAGCAAGCAAAATCTAAAGATAAGGTTATCGAAGGAGCGAGCTATAAACAAGGCAAAGTTCAGGCCAGACAACCTGCTGATCTTACAAATATGCTTGTCCAAGGTGGCAGCTACAAACCAGGAAAATTCCAGGTATTACAATGAGAAAGGAGTGCTTTCAAATACTTTATTTAC
>APFE030718753.1:0-13192 GCA_000404065.3 Pinus taeda | reverse complement strand
CTCGGCTTCCTATGGATCAAAGGTTGCAAGCCTATAGGGGTCTCCCAATATATACTCGACGGTACGTGGGAGCACAATCCGTACTGGCACTTACCGTTTCACCGTGGAGTAATCACCCAACCACTCAATGATAAACTACCGGGTTTAAAGACGCCGGAACACGTCTCTAACCTAGACCTCTAGAATATGAGCGTTATGTTTCAATGCGTTGTTAGGTTCATTGAATTCATTTTACGGTTTATCTTTAATTATGTTTCAGTTTGCGGTCCTACTGTGTGTGGTCTCGTGAAATTTCCTAAATGCAAACTATATGCGAAAATTGTATCGTTTCATTGAATGAACTCTATCTACAGAAGAGTTGAGAGTTTTATACAAACAAAATGATCACCAACATCCTAATGCAGCTAATAACAAGAAATGAAAATCTTTTTCTTTTTCTTTTTTAAAAGCAACAATTAACACAAAATGCTAATTAATAAAAAGCAAAAAATATTTTGTTTTTCTTTTCTTTTAAAATAGTATGATGCACTCAAACAGATTTCAAGAGATATGCACTAAACAGATAATTCACTCAAAGGAATCTAGAACCAATTCTGAAACATGAAAAATGACCTATCAACGCAAAGAAAACTCCAAGACCTTCAAAGAACTATGTAATCTAAGTTCAACTGAAGTCAAACAAGAAATAAACAAGCTAAAAGTGAGTTACTTGCAGCATAGAATGCAAAACTTGTACAACTACCAGAGGAATGTGGAAAACAACCAATAAACTGACTGGATCATCAAACCATAAATCCGACAGAAGGCTCGACATGCAAAGCCACTAGGGCTAAGATATAAAATCGATAGAAAAAGGCGAACAACTGAAGGGTGAAAAGAACAACCAATCACATAACAGTCCAACAAACTTCCAGAAGCTATAAAAGATGCAAAAAGATACAAATCCAAGCTCAGAAGGCTGACAAACAAGCTAATTTGAAAAAGTTAACAAGTCTGGCGCGACTGTCAGACTGCAACTTGTGCTACTAAGGGATTGGCGCAGGTTGTCTGATAGCAACAGGCGCCAGCCAGCGCGACTGTCAGAAGAAAAACCGCGCTAATCAAGTTTTCCAGACAAAAACAAAACAGGTCATCCAAGGCTCGGTTTACAGTATCTAGAAAGGCCAGCAAGAAAGAAACAGCAAGAAATTCAACCCAGAAAGCTATTCAAACCAGCAAACAAGAGAAAAATTAACATGCAAGGCAAGGTTGAAATTGTTCAGTTTGTAAACCAAACCGGAGATTGACTGAAGTGGCTTTGATCTACTTCACTACTGCATAGCAATAGTGTTTCGAAGGCTATCTGGCCGTGCTTCAGGATCCGTCTACAGTTTACAAATCAAACAACACAAAACAAACAACAAGCTGGTCCCCAGTGGAGTCGCCAAATTGTTGAACTGGTAAATCCCCTCTGCGGACAGAGGCGATCCCACTAGCCCAACACGGGTCTAGCAACAATCACACAACGCTAACACGCAGGTTCCTAATTGCACAAATCAAAGATCGATGATGATGGTCTACCTGGATTCCAACGCTAGTAGTTGTAGAAGAATCGACGCTCCCGTTCCTTTGCTCCGGCTGGTCACAATCCCCACGATCCACGTGAACGGACACCTGCGCATGCAAAGAACGATACAAATACAAGCATAAAATCCAATATATGCAATTATATATCAGTCAGAAAAGACATAACTCAATCACCATTATACAGACACATGAGTGGAACCATAATGATAGTCGTCTATTAATGAGTAAAAAAAGAGAAAGATTACATCCAAGGTTCTGACATTGAACCTCCTCTGACTGGGCAAGCAGCTACATACGCCTTGCAAAGTGACCTCTCTCTCTCAGAATTCCGGCAGCATAACCTCCCTATACTTCACAATTCTCATTATCACTCTAGCATTACTTCAGCACTCACAAAGACTCTAGCAAAACTAGCTGGTTTAATGCATGAGGATGGCCATTTATAGATGGAGAAGGGAGGGAGATACATTGTACCAGGACACCTGTTGTAGATTGGCATTATCCCTGAAAAGCCACTCAGCATAGTTGTCATGGATAAAAAATGACTTTCGACCTCTATCTTGAGGATTTTTCCTTCATAGAACTTCATGACAAAGGAGGAAAAAACATATGGATGCGTGCTGGCTAAAAATCATAACCAAATTTAGGTGGCGCGGGCTTTGCTCTATGATAGAGCGTTAATGGGCGCGCCCCCTTTTAAGGAACTGAGTCATTGGCGCGGGTAAGACACTGTGATCCCGCGCTAATGGAAAAAGGGCACTTTTTAGGGATAATTTGCAAAAGGTGTCTTCAGGGAATATGAAGTACATACTCAGGGGAACATAATGCAAGTGTTCTTAGGTTATGTCACTGGTCACAGGTCCATAAATGTGTCCTCCAATGTACGAAAACAAGGGTAACAAGGACGGTGACCAACGGTTACAAATTACTGTGTAACATGCCCTATCTTCTAGTGTGCTCTGATCACAAAGATCAATGAAATGCCTGTAGTCCTGACATGGCATGGTGCCTCTCTATGCTAGGTTCTTGATCTGGAATTGCAGCCATTGTTCCTTGAGGTATAGGGCATATTATTTAGTTGGCATACTACACTGGATTACTTCCAAAGAGAGGTTGGCCATACATGCCAATTGATTCTCTCTTTCTTACAACTATCCTCTCAACCATGCATTTTTTGTTTCTAGTTGATTTTTCATTATGGCCTCTTTATCTCGCAAGCTACTTAGCTCTCTACCCATCTCCTTGAGCTTCTCCTCCATGTGCCCAATGTTTTCCACCCCCTTGGATTTGGCGATCTTCATCCATCGGTGAGTTCTGGTTCTCTCCTTCTCAAGCTCGAAGAACAGTGAAATAGTAAATTTTTGAGGAATGACCCTGCCTCCTTCAATAAACGTGTAGTAGGAGTCAAGGTTAGGTTGGGGGATAGGTTCTTTTGACCCTGAGTCCTGTTCTTTAGTTTCTTGTTGTTGGCCTACCTCTTTTTCCAATTTTTGTGTTTCCCGTAGGTTCAGTAGAGTATCCTGTAGGACTACTTTTGCTTCCTGTAGATCCCACTATGTATCATGTAGGATTGCTTTTCCCTTGGAGAAGGTGGATCTAGTCATAGGCCTACTCACATAGGTGATAAGAGACTTAGGAGAAGGCATTTTCTCCTGTTGTTTAGGTGAGTCCTCAATCACAATGTGAATTTTGGTTGGTGTTTGAGGTTTCCCCTACCTTATTCTTGTGCTTTTCCTTGTCCTGAAATATAAGGGGTTCTGCCTCTGTCTTTTGCCTTTTTGCTTGATGGGTGTTTCCGGGAAAATTAGTGTCTGTTCAGATCTGCTAGTCCCACTAAGACGGGTAACTATCTTAGAAACAAACAATTCAAAGTAACTTGTGTTTTCCTTTATGGGAGATAGATGAGAGAGAAGCAGAGAGCACCAACCTTAGTCTTTCGCTTGGCTCCTTGCTTGTTTCCTCTCTCCTTTGATAGAGCTTCACCACTCCTTTCTCACTTGTCCCGCTTCAAAGAACACCTATAGAGTTAAAGCAACAAAATACCATCAAAACATAGAGATCTACGGTACCATAAACAATGTAGAATCAGATGTACATTAATCATACAAATGCATACACAAATACAAGATTCAGGACTAAGCAAGCATGTTACACAAAAATATCATCACCATGACTATTTGCAGTCAGTATGGGTCTATCATCACTTATACTGTCCTCCTAAGCAAGTCTCAGACCTCATCTCTTCATGTCAAGCTTTGCAAATGAGAGAAAGACATTAAAAATCAATAAAGCTCTGGTTCCGCACTTTCTCTCACTTTTGCCTGCGGGCCCGCACCCTTTGTTCATGTTACCTATGTATCTGCACGCTTTGTCTGTAAAGGGGTGGGTGCGTACCCCTGTAAAAGTAAAAACGGCACAATTTTATTATAAAAAACTCACTTTGGGTTAATTCTAGATGATTCTAGAAGGAATTTTGACGTGGATTGTTCGCTCCAAGGTGGTTCATGCATCCCAAAAGAGAAGGAGCTAATCCCTTGATAGGAGGAGCTATCCCTTTGAAGGAGGGCTTTATCTCTTTGAAGGATGACCTAGTAACTTCCCTCCATTGCACTATAAATTAAGGCATTGGGTTAGTTGCTGAAGAGGTTAGAAGCTGAACATTTTTGAGGTTAAATGCTGATGGAATTGGGACTTCCTAGTTAAGCTTGAGAGGAGAGATCACATACCTTTTGGCTTCATTGGGAAGTGAATGAAACTTGTCAAAGTAGAGGAGACGTCTTGTCAGACCCTGGGAGGAGCTTGTACAACATCAAGGCACAGGTTGCAAAGTTCTTCTTTGATTTGAATTAATACAATCAGATTCATTTTTCTCAACAAATTGCCTTATGTGGTTTGTTTCATAATCTCCTTGATCATTATGATGGATATACTTTATGATATTGGCTTTTCAAGTTCTATTTAATTTGTTTGCTTGTTTGTGTTTGCAGACTTGCTACAAGAGAGCTCATTTGGAGCAAAGGAGCGAGGCTTCCACAAACTTGCATTGGATCAAAGGTAGGCCTAAAACACTTGTTTGCCTTTGTTTTTAATTTCATATTTAGAGAAAGATAGTTTTTGATTGGCTTGCTTGTCACTAGATATCTTTAGATACTAGGGAGGTCGATCTTATCCACAACCTCGACTCATTCCGTGTGACAAAATGGCGACTCCGCTGGGGATTGAACCCAAAATCTCTGGTTTCGCAGACCAGAGTGTTTTATAAAAATACAAAAATCTCTTTTGAAAAAGTTTGTTTTTGTAGTATTTGAGCATTTGAAAGAAAAGGGAAATTTTTGTGAATATAACTAGTTGTCTCATTTTGAGTCCATTGGAAAAGACAAAAACTCTTCTTTTGATTTGTTTGTTAAGAAAGATTTGTGTTTACAAGCATTTGCATTCTCAAACTCTTTCCTAGCTAGAAGTTCATTGAAGGGAAAAGGTTGCTTAATCATCTTAAGTGCATTTTTTTTAGTGATTTCGAGTCGAGTCTTCACACCACGAGTTTCATCTCCGCACCTCTTGACTTAATCAAAAACCAATAAAAATAACGCTTAAAGTAAAATCAATCTAGTAATCTTTTTATTTCTAGGGCTCTATTACACCAACATAGATTAGGCTAGTGTCTTGGAGTAGGGAGTAATTAACTCTCCAGGACGATAAAACAAACAAGTAGCTGTATCTTGCGGTAGGAGAGAAATCCAATTGTTACATCTATGCTCTGGGAAAGCTCCTCTTAAAGGAGAAGCACGAGATCGTGTCCGAACTAGTGTGGGAATCAATCCTTCCTCATTGGGAATGACACCATATATTCACGTATTAAAAATGGTAAACCTTGGATTAACCATTGTCAAGGAGCCTGGGGTCACTTGTTGGTAAACCTTGGATTATGTCAAGGAGCCTTTAAGGGGATTGAGCTTGCTACTTTGCCCTTGCATGCGTATCGGATCGTAGAATGTTCCCCCAGGTATATTTGTTTCCGTTGGTAACCATAGTGACCATATTCTATAGGATTCTTCCTAAGGTGATGGTGGTGGGAAGATCCCACTGTACCTGGAGCAGACGCTGGCTAGACTCACTTGGATTTTCTGGGGGGTTCTCTTCACTCGAGACGGTTTAGTGAAGAAACTTGTGCCAGTCTATTCATTAAGCAGGTTTCCAGGGTAACTGTTCCAACCACTATTTCTGTATTGAATTCTGGGACGTTGGATTTCATCACCAACTAGTGTTTTCAGTACGGAAAGTTACTGTTTGTGTGTGGTTTGATCTCCTAGATTCTTTAGGCATGTGATTCAATTTGTTTGGTTCTTTAGAGGCTTTAGGTGGTTTTCATTGAGATTTTACTTTGTTTTCGTGTGAAGTAGTTAAAATTTTTTAACTGTGGCTAAATTACCGAGGAAGTCCCGTAGACTTCGAGGCCAACCTCCTGAGTTTTCACCGAGATAGCCTGAAAGGCTACGGGCCCTGGTAACTCCTAAAGACAGTAGAGTTGGGTCACCTGAAGAAGGAGAGTCTTCTTTGGTGGTACATCCTGATTTTCAAGCTTTAGTAGCAGATTATAGTGCACAGTCTGTGTCTGTTTCCGAAGTTACTGGTAGTGTTTCATCTACTAGTGATATAGGTGAAGAACCTGAAATATCTGAACCTGAATCTGACATTGCTGCTACTCCAACATCATGGTTTGCCTCTCCAGCTTCTAGTGGTCCTAGTTCACCTAGGGTAGAAAGAATAATTACCCAAAATCTTCCTTCTGGACTAATAGCTATTGAAGAACTTGCTATTCCGGAAAAAGAAGAAGGCATCCCTATCCCTGAAAATCAACCTGTTATAGAGCTTAGGGAGTGTGAATCAATCTTTCACAGTCCACCTAGGAGCAGTGCTTGGTATCTTTCATTGACTAATTTTTTGGAAAACCCGGGACTAAGTTTTTCACCACCTCGTATTTTTTATCACCCAACACCTAGAGGTTACTATCCTCCGTTAAATATGTCGAGACAGTCATCCATGTTTTCTCAATCTCCAGAAGCCTTTTTGTACGGCGGTCCTTCTGTTCCCACTGGGTATCAGTCAATTTCTGGTAGTTTTTCAGGAGCATATCCTCAACCTATTGAACAAGGGTTATTAAGTGGAAATAATGGTACTAAACCGTTGAGTGTAGAAGATATTCTCATGATGTGGGGTACTATTCCCAATCCTCAACCTCAAGGTGGCCAGTCACCGCCTGGGGGGCAACCTCAAAATCCTCAAGTATCGCCTAGGGGTCAACCTCAAGGTACCCAGTTTGCGCCTGGGGGGAAAGCTCAAGGTACCCAGTTTGCGTCTGGGGGGCAACCTCAAGGACAGTACATACCTACGGGACAGTACATTCCTCAAGGTCAACCCCAGACTCAATATGTACCTCAAGGTCAACCCCAGTATCAATATGTACCTCAAGGTCAACCCCAGTATCAGTACGTGACTCAGGGTTATCAACCCCAAGGTCAGTACCCAACCCAAGGTTACCAACCAAATTCCGGTCAATCATATGTTCACGGATCTGGAAATGTACTGTTGAATTATGAACCCTACCCTCAACCGGTTATGGTCCTCAATATTCTCAACCTGTTATGGGTCCGTACCCCGAAATGAACTTAGTGTGGGATCCTTATCAATCCCAATAGGTCTTTTAACCAAATGTTCAATTGTCATCTCAAACTGGACAACCCTTGGTTTCTGGTTCACCCCAGCAACCTGTCCAGTCTACTATTCAAACTTCTGCACCTTCTGTAGTTTCTCAGTCTGGGCCTAGTTCACCTCGTACTCCGGCTCAATCGACTGCAGCAACTATCGCAACATCTGTTTCATCTACCCCACCTACTTCTGGAGTATCAACAACTCCGGTTTCTACTGTTCCTGTATCAACTCCTCAGACATCCTTACCTCAGTCTGGACCCATGGTCCACACTTCGGTTCAGATGCCTGTAGGACAATCTGGTTTAAGTCGGTTGTCACCAGTCAACCTCAATTTATTCAACAACCGTACCAGGGATAGTACCAATTCGGTCCTGCTGTGCAGCAACCAGTCTATCAGTATCAACCGTACCCTGGGTATACATATCAACAACCTCAACAACCCCAGTATCGTCCGGTTAATCCTGGTTTTATAGGAGGATATAATATCCAAAATGCAATTCCAATTCCTAGTTATCCTGGATATCCTCCTCCTAGGGCTAGTATGATGACCCAGAGATTTAGGGACCCTAATCATCAGTTACCATTTATCGTAACTTTGGACTTGCCTGATTTGTCGCACCTTACGAACAATCCAATTAACTATCTTCCGTTTTGGCCGCCAATGCCGAATAAGTTGCCTACTGATATTCCTAAGTTTGAAGGTAATCCAGGAGAGGACCCGTCGAAACATGTGATGACTTATCATCTCTGGTGTGCGTCTAATTCCATTTCAGATGATTCAATCCATTTAAGACTTTTCCAGCGCATTCTAATTGGTCTTGCGGCCAAGTGGTACATTGAGTTACCGCGAGCCACTTTTTATAATTTTAGTCAGTTAGCTACTTCGCTTTTAACTCATTTTCAGTTGCCAGTCAGATATGACAATGGCACGGAATTATTAACTTTGTTAAAGCAGTCAATGTCCACTTACATTTGAGATCACATTCATGAATGGAGACGTTGATGGCGTTTAGTGAAAGTTTTTATCCCGGATCAGATCTTAGCTGAATGGTTTGTAAAATCTTTACTGCCCAAGACCACTGAGGATGTAGCTAAGGTCTTAGTCGTTACTGAGGAGCAAGTAATTGCTAAAGCATAGTACCTTGACTTAGTTTATACTCAGGCAGGTACGTTACACGAGAAAATCCCCGATCTTCCTAAGCAAAATCAAATCACTGCAGCTCCTTCAGGGTCTCATGCCGCTAATGGTATGATTGGTACGGTTAATACCAAAAGTAAGAAGAAGTCTTCCAAGAATTCTTCTCCTATCATAACCTTGCCAGATTCCCCGACAGGAGATTATTCCACGGAACTTTCCGCTGATATTCATGTTGTAGAGTCATCTACAACCAAATCAAAATCCGGTGGTAAGAAGAAAGGGAAGAAGAAGAATAAAACATATAAGAATTCGAAAGAGAAACCAGAAAAAGTGGAATCAACTGATGATAAATGCAAACCTCGTTATCCTTGTCTCATTTGTGACGAAGAGAATTTTACGAGAGACTTCCCTCATCGTGCAGAGGTTGTGAAAATTGTCAAAGGTTCCCAAACTCCTACTGTTTTGAAGGATCCCTTTCCAAGTCAAGACATCAAGATGATAGGTTCTTCCTCAAATGCCAATGAAGAACCCATACGATGATGTCCCATGTTAGGATTGCGACTCGATCGCAAGATTATGGAAGTAAAAGTCCTGTTGATGGTAAAGAAGCGGAATCTTCTAATTCTAACCCATCAACCTCAGCTCCCGGTTCCGATCCACTACAGATCGAGAAACCTAATCCAGACTTAGTAATCAAACCGCCCACCAAGGGTATACTTCAAAAGTTGGCTTTCAATCCACATGAGAGCGGCTCAGAACTATAACATTGTTGAAGATTTAGCTGTTTCACCTTCAGCAATGTCAGCTTTGGAAGTGCTGCAATCATGTCCACAACGTAAATTACTTTTGTCGGCTATAGGAGTTGTTGACGTTCAGGACTCGAACCTTATAATTTTCGATCTAGAAAATAGTGCACCGCACTTACCTCATCAAATGGCTGTCCAGATTCCGGTGATAGTAAGAAAACGGACCTGTTCATAGGACTGTGATTGATGAGGGAGCTTCAATGTGTATTATGTCGATATAGTGTTGGAGATTGCTTGGTTCTCCTTCACTAAATCAATCCTCGACGATTCTAAAGGCCTTTGATGGCCATGGGTTTCATCCTTTTGGAATTCTATAGGATTTACCTATAGGGGTTGAAGGTAAAACCGTTAATCTAGATGTGGAGGTGGTTGATGCCCCTCTAGATTACAACCTTCTCTTGGGTCGTAGTTGGTCTTACGCTATGACAACTATCGTTTCATCGGTCTTTCGGCTTATTAAGTTCCCTCATAATGGAAAGATCATAACCTTAGACCAGCTATCTTACTTTCCATCTGACCCAGCCTCTGCTGAAAGCATTAAGCTAAAACGACTATCCCGTATAAGGATGTTGGAGTAGGATTAGTTAAAGATGTCGGTTTACTGGGAACTTTTCCTTTTCCTCCTATCAACACATCGTCTTCTACTGCAACCATTCATATGATTTCATCAGACACCATTGTTTAAGATGATCCTTGGATCATACCTTCTAAATCTGAGATAGACTCATTTGGTGATCTTATGCCTTTGAGTCCATATGAACTTGCGTATCAGGCCGTGCAGTCGTTCTCCGATACATCATCAACCCAAATTGACTTAATGAATGTGGTCCATGAGGAATCACTTTTGACATCAAACTCGGATTCAATAACGTTTTCTGAACTTGTTCAAACTAATGAGAAAATTCGTGAAATCCTATGTGTCGATGAGTTACCATGGGAAGATCTTGATCACAGATCTTCATTTTTACCCGAGAGTGATCGTTTTGAAAATGATTTTTCATCAATTTTTACGGTTGAATATGTCAAGGAAGCTCAGAATCCAATGACACATCCTGATTCAGAGTTAAACTTGGGAAATATTTCTCGAACTATTCCCCTTGACATTTCGGTTAAGCCTGGAATTGTTGAAAACGTTCATATAGGTGCCTCTTGTACGAAAGATGAAATTCAAACATATAAGGCCCTATTTCAAGAATTCCACGACGTGTTTGCCTGGTCATATGAGGAAATGCCAGGAATTGACCCCGCAATTGTTATTCATGAAATCAAAACCTACCCGGATGCTAAACCCGTCTGGCAACGTTTGCGTCAGATCCACCCAAGAAAAGCTGCTGCAATTAAAGCATAAGTTGAAAAATTACTCAAAGCAGGTTTCATTTATCCGATCCCGTTAACAGATTGGGTATCAAATATTGTTCCTGTTAACAAAAAGCAAGGGACAATAAGAATATGTATCGATTATAGGGACATTAATCGAGCCTGTCCAAAGGACAATTACCCAACTCCCTATATCGATCAAATCATTGATGATTGTGTCGGCAGTGAAATATTTTCCTTCATGGATGGTTTTTCCGGATATAATGGAAGCAATATTCTACCTGCTGATCGACCAAAACCGACTTTCATTTGTCCATGGGGGACATTTTCTTATTACAATTTACCTTTTGGGCTCAAGAACGCCGGGGAAACTTTTCAAAGGGCCATGTCTTATGCTTTTCATGATATCAAGCACATTGTGCAATCCTATCTCGATGATTTTCCTGCTCATTCATTACATCGAGCTGATCATCTCATTCATTTACGAGCAATCTTTATGAGGTGTAGGGATTATCAGATTAGGTTGAATCCCCACAAGTGTGTTTTCTGTATTGAAACGGGTCGGTTACTGGGGTTTGTTGTTTCGAAATCCTACATTCGCATCGATCCCTCGAAGGTTGAAGCCATTATCAAATTGCCTCCTCCTTTGAGTCTTCACCAACTCCAAAGTTTGCAAGGGAAAGCAAACTTTTTACATCGATTCATCCCTAACTACGCCAAGATCACAAAGGGTTTTACCCGGTTGTTGAAGCAGAATACTCCATTTTTTTGGGACGAGATAGCTGAGAAATCTTTTGATGCACTAAAACACGCGTTGACCCATGCACCGTTATTGCATCCTCCCAACTACAACCAGGACTACTTCTTGTATCTCGCTGCCTCCTATTCTACCATCGGAATGGTGTTAGTTCAGGAAGATGAATTCGGTACTGAACATGTGATATATTACCTTAGTCGCACTTTAAATCAACCTGAGCTAAAATACTCACATGTGGAGAAATTGGCATTGGTAGTCGTTCAAGCTGTCCAACGTTTTCGTCATTACATTTTACTACGTAAGACTACAATAATTTCTGATTGCAACCCTATGATCTATATTTTGACCAAGAAATTGCTGGGGCGCAAGTACTCCAAATGGATTATGATCCTGTAGGAGTTCGACTTGGAATTTGAAAATTCTAAGTCAAAGAAATCTTTAGTTTTTGCAGAGTTAATGTGTGACTTCCCGCGTGCTGACACAAAAGCTGTGGCAGAGGAGCCCATTGCGGACGAATCCTTGTTTCTAATCAGCACTTTAGATCTGTGGTACAGGGATATAATCATTTATCTCCAAACAGAATCCTTTTAGCCAGATATTTCACGGTCAGAACGTCGAAAAATACGATTCTAGTCCCAACAATTCAGAATTATTGGAGATACTCTTTATTGTCGTGGGGCGGACTCTATTTTTTGACGTTGTTTAACTCATGAGGAAGATGAAAGGGTCTTGAATGACTGTAACTCTGGAGCATGTGGCGGTTATATGTCTAGGTATGCCACAACCCAAAAGATATTGCGCGCTGGCTGCTTCTGGCCGTCTATGTTTAAAGATTGTATTATCGCGGTCCGAAAATGCCACAACTGCCAAATTTTTGATCGAAAGATGTGCGCTCCACCCGCTCCTCTTCACCATATAATTACCGTTGGTCCTTTTTCCAAATGGGGTCTCAATTTTATTACATGTAACCCTCACTCGGCCGGGGGGCATGCGTATATCATCGTTGCAGTAGATTATTTTACCAAGTGGGCCGAGGCGATGCCTACATTTGAGGCAGACGGCAAAACAGTTGCGATTTTCGTGTTCAATCATATAATTGCTAGGTTTGGTGTTCCACAAGAGATTATCACTGATCACGGGTGTCATTTTCGAAACGTTATGATGACTGAACTTACAGGACAGCTTGGCTTGCGTCACGATAGTTCAACTCCTTATTATCCACAAGCTAATGGTCTGGTTGAAGCCATCAACAAATTTCTAGTCATCATGATCTGACGAATCATTGGGATTTATCAGAGAATTGGCATAACATGCTATTTTCGGCGCTTTGGGCGTATCGAACCTCAGTAAAAACGTCAACAGGGTTCACTCCTTTCCAACTAGTTTATGGTCTGGAAGCTGTGTTATCCATTGAGTGCGAAATCCCATCATTGCGAATGGCCATCGAATTACTTCCAGCCACTTCCGAAGAGGAAAGACGTTTGTTATACTTGGCTCAGCTAGATGAGAATCGGTGTGATGCTGCATTAGCGATCAAAACTCATGCAAAACGTATTAAAGCTCAGTATGATCGAAATGTGACCCCTCGAAATTTTTTGGAAGGAGATCTAGTCTTATTGTACGATTAGGCAAATGATAAATTAGGCGCTGGAAAATTTGTGCCTATGTGGCATGGTCCCTATGTTTTCAAGCGAAAGCTAGCAAAAGGGGTCTATGAATTGGTAGACTTTGACGGGGTCTCTTTAGGTAAACCCATAAATGGTCTTTACCTGAAGAGGTATTATGCTTAAGGATGGGTGTGGAGATTTTTAGTTAGGATAGTTTTCTTTCTAGCTGGTGTGTTTTAGATTAAAAAGTGTGCTTAGCTTAGAGAGTGTTTTTCGTCATTATTCCCGCTTA